>JAIFZK010000008.1:20725000-20745000 GCA_027481765.1 Tenualosa thibaudeaui | reverse complement strand
TTGCAAGTGTTTTTACTGCTATACTGTACTGAGAAAAGTGCAGATGTTCTGGTGGGTAATTCTTTTGGAGAATCTGTAATGTGATGTCTGTACCGGCCTTTTAACTTTATCTGTGTGCTTTCTGGGAGCTACTGTGTCCTGCTGCAGTGAATAGGAGGAGATAGTGGGAGAGCAAGATGGAGCACAATGGTAGCAGACAGGAAACAGATGAGGGGGAAAGGATACTTTTAGCTGGCAGTGACAGTCGTGATAAGACTGTACCAAAGATGCTCCATAGTCTTATCATGAGAGATGAAGTGGGTGTCTGAGACTGGCTTTCCTGTCTATGGTTAGAGGAGCACACACACACACACACACACACACACACACACACACACACACAGTGTCACACACTTTCCCTCTCCTCTCACCCCCTTTCTCTCTCTCTCTCTCTCTCTCTCTCACACACACACACAGTGTCACACACTTTCCCTCTCCTCTACCCCCTTTCTCTCTCTCTCTCTCTCTCTCTCACACACACACACACACACACACACACACACACACACACACAGTGTCACACACTTTCCCTCTCCTCTCATTCCCTTTCTCTCTCTCTCTCTCTCTCACGCACACACACACAGTGTCACACACTTTCCCTCTCCTCTACCCCCTTTCTCTTTCTCTCTCTCTCTCTCTCACACACACACACACACACACACACACACACACACACAGTGCCACACACTTTCCCTCTCCTCTCATTCCCTTTCTCTCTCTCTCTCTCTCTCTCACGCACACACACACAGTGTCACACACTTTCCCTCTCCTCTACCCCCTTTCTCTTTCTCTCTCTCTCTCTCTCTCACACACACACACACACACACACACACACACACACAGTGTCACACACTTTCCCTCTCCTCTCATTCCCTTTCTCTCTCTCTCTCTCTCTCTCTCTCACGCACACACACACACACACACACACACACACACGCTTCCTGTGCTGAGGCTAAATGTACAGCATTAGCAATATCCTGAGCAAACAGCCCATTTTCTGTCTGTTTGGATATAGCATTTCCCCAGCAACTGGCGATATTGTCCGGGTGACATTTGATCTTGGGGGGCGCCGCGGCACACTTCCGGCCTAAACTGGGTGAAAGTGGTGGGCAGCGGACCCTGAAAGTTAATTTGACACGTAGGTAAACAGAATTAGAGGCCAGCGGAGGAAACTCAACCTGTTATTGTATGCATTTAAGCCCTGACTCTAGGCAGACACTGGCTGCCGGCCAGAGAGAAATATATTGAGAAAATGAGTGCAAGGGAGAGAGAGATAGAGAGAGAGATGGGAGGCAGAGAGAGAGAGAGAGAAAGCTCTGCATTTACATGAAACAAACCTTGCATTGTGTCTCTCTGTCATCCAAGTTTTATTCAATCATGATGAATTATACATCTATTATAAGTATAGAGCCACAAAAAACATAATAAGCTGTAAAAGAAGAAGATTAAGAGAGTGAAAACGAATAATAAAAAAATAAACTAGAAAAGAAATATTCTTCACTTTCTCAAGAAAAGAAAGGAAAATATTTTCAGTGGTAAATTTTATATCTTCCTTTTTATTTTCCACAGTATGTTAAAGAGTCTGTGTATTACGTTCCTCAGACGTCTGACTCTGACTCAGCTAGATTTATTTACAGTCTCAACCGTACAGCGTGCTGGAGAACTGCAAGAACAACATGGGGATAGGGAGGTGTCAAGAGCCAGCTCTAGCAGCCAAAGTTGTCAAGCATGATGGCTTAAACATTACGTCAACCATAATTGGTTGCAATAGAAAGGCCCCAACCTTCATTATTCCCAAGTAAGCCAAATAAGTACGTGTAGTGTTTCCCAAAGGATTCAAATGATGAATGACAGCCTAACTTTAGTTAAAATGTCAATGTACTGATTGGTTAGCATGACTGTGCGTGCAGACAAGATGTGTTCTTCTGTAGATGATTACAGAATTGCTCCACCAGCTCATTACTGAAAATCAGATTCAATGAGTTAACTGGCTGTACGGCATCCAAGACAAGCAGACAGGCTCCCTAACTGCTGCTAATGCCATTTAAAAGTCCCTCCCTCAGCAGGCCAAATGAGGGGGAAACAGCACTTAATGAAACTGTAAACAGCACTGGAACCATTGCTGTCTGTGTGTTTGCTCACAAAAAAAAAAATAAAAAAAATAAAAAATAAATATATATATATATATATATATATATATATATATATATATATATACATGCATAGAGAGATAGATAGATAAATAGGACACTATACTGAAAACAGATTAGTGTTTGCAGTGTTTCTCACAAATTTGTGCACATAGCTGAGTGACAAGTCTGTGCAGAGTTTGTCTTAAATATGATTGTTGTCTTAAATATGATCGTGGGAAATATTACTGAATCTAAAGCATAGATTAAAAAAAGGATAAACTCTGGCAAATGAAACACTATCTGTTTATTTCCTTCAAACTTTCTCTGCTTAAAAGTAAAATGTGTGTGTGTGTGTTTGTATGTGTTTGAGAGGCAGATTCTGAGAGCCTTGTGGTCCTGAAATCTCCCTCGGCCTTCGATTCTGGCCAAAACCTTTGCACATTTCAGGCAACCGAGAGGACTTCAGTTACCGTTTTAGCAACATAGTTGTCCCAGCTCACCATCTCTGGACCATATAAAAACCCTGACCATCCTGATCCTGTTTCAGACTGAGGACACAGGCACTGTAATTTAGGCCATACCTTTAATCATGACGAAGAAAAGCTGTGTGTTATATATAGCAGCGGGTATTATTTGAGGTTGAGGAAGGCCGGAATGGCAGACAGATCACATTAAAAGACAGAACAGTAAAGCAGCAAAGCAGCAGCCTTTCTCTCCCTCTCTTTCTCTCTTTCCTTTTCTTTCTCTCCTTTTCTGCAGGGTCTAATTTGGCCTTCCAGTGGTCTGGATCTTGCTCTAGTGAAGCAATGATTTCAGACACGTATGTATGTGTGTGTATGTGTGCGTTCTTATATGTGTTTATAATTATGAAATGTCTGTGCAAGTGTACATTTGAATTCAATGTATTGTTGAGCATATTTCTGATACTACATACTCTACACATAAATAAATACTCTGCACAGAATGTATTAAACGAGTGGAGAGTGACTCTTGTTAATACAGATATATCAAGCTTCTCTAAACATCTGATCTGTTGGGGGTGTGAGACTGTGGTTCCCCCTCACCATTTTCTAAGTATTTACTTTCCTACATCATTTTAAAGATTGGATCCAATGGCAATGGGGAAATTAGGGCAATTACAAGTGTTTAGTGAAAGAAAATAAAAAAGAATCCTAATACCACACAAAATAATTAAATGGGAGTCTTGATTCTGAGAAAGTGTTCACCCCTACACACGCACACACATGCACACAAATCTAAATGGACATGGTAAACACTGGAAGCAGGGGCCCAATCAAAGGCTGTAATTCCAGAGCAGTGCCGGCGTTTATCTCATTTCCTGCTCCGCTTTGTCTTTCGCCCGAATAATGGGGGCAGTAATGGGAATGGACTTCGGATAATGGGAATTCTGGCCCTGGCATTCCATAAGGAGAGCGGGTGATTTGTGGCGACAAGTAGGAAAATCCCGAAGCTTTGCGGCTGGTAAAAGGAAACAGTGCAGGCAGTAATTGAGGAATGGCGCATCATGTAGAAGCAACAATGGATCCGCATATTAGACTCTTTGGTCAGCCGGGAGCCAATGACAAAAACAGAGACAATGCTTGTTATGTTATCCAAGTCCCCATAGAAATGACTTTAGCTAAACTTGACAGTGAAGTTTGTTATATTTAGATGTTTTTTTATTGTGTTTAAATAATAAAATGGCTCTAGGCTTGATCCACGGCATATTTTGTGGGAACAGATGGAAAGTGAGTAAAAATGTTGGGCTAAAAGACTTGATGATGGATGAACCTAATAAACATATTACAGTATGTGACTGAAGTTCCCATTGGGATTGCTCGGATATAAAACATGGGGAGATATAATGACTACTATCAGCAAAACTTTTACAACTTCCAGGTACTGTATGGCATCTGCATGAAACACTTGACAGTATCATAATAGGGTTGCTTTTTCACATCTTGGTGCTATATTAGGCCATTTTTGATGTCTTAATCTAAGTAAGCAACATAGCATGCCTGGGTGAAACCAGACAAAACTGGTAATGAATCTGAATTGCCTCTACATGAATCTGAATTGCCTCTACATGTCTAGCCCAGTACATCCCATTTCCAAATCACCAAATATTCAGGAACTAATGTCAAGCACTTATTCAGCATGGGGTAGCTTTGATGAGCAACAATGAAAAAACAGTCTGCTGCATATCCAAAAAGATTGGGAAGAGCTATGTGCACCAATTTAACTTACATTTTCACACTCTTTAGACCCCTGGAAATGAAATGGCTGGACTGTCGACTGAGGTGTGGTCTACCCAGGTTGGCACATAGCAACTTTAAAACTTCCTTTACAATAATGTGTTTGGGAGAGTTTTTGCTGGGCAAGCTAAATAACATGAGTACTTCTGCCATGGAGCCAAACTTTCTTTTAACTCATTGATGTCCAAGAGCCTCCTTCTCACCTACATCCCCCTGCCAGTTGATTGAGAGCTTTGAAGAAATGTGCATTATTTTTTTTTTTACTGAAAATGTAATGTTTGGTTTCATGGTTGATACTTTTCCTTTAGGCATCTTATTTTTCACCACAAAATAATAACTTACATATCATGCATGTGACGGTATATGCAAGTTTGTGGGTATGTATAGGTGAGCAAGCATGAGCGACAGCAATTCAGAAGAAAAGAAAAAAAAAACCTCACAAAAACAGACCATAGACTGCTTTTTGGTTTTTAGTGAGCGGATGGAGACATCTCCTCTCCTAGCCTGTAAACCAGTTGCACTTCTCCAGATGCAAACATTTTTCTTTCAAGTTCCTCCCTCTTTTTATATTGCTCTTTATGAGTCCAGCGTTTGGAAATCCTCAATGGAAACACAAGCATGCAATTACAGTGCGGTACTCAGCCTGACTGGAATGACTGTAACATGACCTTGACTTTAGCCAGCAGAACACATAGACATACAAACAAAGTGTGTGTGTGCATGTGTGTGTGTGTGTGATGTGTTGTGTGTTTACATGTGCCTTTGTAGGGGATTGCCACATGTGTTTCTGATTACTGTATTTTGTGTGTACTGCATATCCGTATGTGGGTGTGAGTGTATGTGTGTGTGTGTCTGTGCGTGCGCAAGCACATTTTTATGTGTATCCGCAAGTTTTAGGAGGGAGATGCAGATAGATATCTAGGGCTGTGTTCATCCCCTATCATGTCACTGCGGTGTTATCATCAGATGTGTCTGCATGCCAGTGACATTACTGTGTTGGGCCAAATCTTGGACAAGGTGCAACGCAGTTTGGGTGCTTCCTGCCACCACCATCTGTAATTCACCCACTGCAATCAGAGACGGAGGCAACTCCTTTGTTGACTTCAAAAAGTCCAACTTTTCCTGGCTAAATCTAGACAATGCAACACACCATTAAGTCTAATCTGACGGGCCGAATGTCACTCATCCTTTTATAACTTGAGAAATCACAAACACACCCGTAGGATCTTATGGTCCTGCCCCACAATAATTACATGGTGAGGTCACCATGACCATGGGGCTCTCTACAAAGTTTTAGCTTCACCTCTTTCTTTCTGGAAAAAAAAAAAAAAAAAAAAAAAACAGAGACGCCTCAGGCCAAGGCACGACAGCAGACACAAAAAGGGGAGTAGCGCGGCTCTCCTAATCCGCCCGGAATTTAAGTGCCTTGAACTAATCCCTGCGCATTGTCCGGGGAGGGAATCAGCTTCTCCCTAGCGTGACAGCGACCCTGTTTCTGCATCTGTATCGTTTCTGTCTCTGCCCGCTACCCTTTCATCTCTCTTTACAAACGGCCCGGTGATTACACTCATCTTATGATGTTCTTAGGAGGCGGACCATCTCTGCGCAGGCAGTCATCAGCACGGCAGATCTACGACAGAGGCGGACTGATAAACAGGCTTCTGTCTGAGACAGGCCAATGGAGGTAGAAGGAAGACGCACACACGCATACACACACATACACACAAACAGAAAAAAAGACCCAGACAGACAAACACACACACACACAAAAACAAATACATGAACACACAAGCAGCCAAAAAGACGCGCACACACACACACACACACACACACACACAGTGTCCTGCAAAAAGGCAGGGCAAAAAGTAGTGTATCAGGGAAAGTCGGAGGAATGTACGTGGGCAGCAGGGAAGTGCTTTGCTGGTGAATGATATCATAATCATCATCATACCACTAGAGCTGCAGCCTCAAACATATCAGACACACATCAGTTATGTGTGTCACAGAGACACAGGGATCTATTGACTTTTTTCTTGTTTATTGCAATTCAGTCACTGTTTTTTTTTGATCAGCATGACACAATCCACCTTCACTAATTCACAGATGTCTGTTTCATCTCATGCAAGCTCAGTCAGACAGACACTCACTAAAACACACAGACACAAAGGTTGTCTCTTGTTACAGACGTTCTATCATTCCAGGAAAAAAAAATAGTATTGAATTAAATGAACATTGTTTGATTTGCATAACAGAAGGAACTGTACTGCTGAAATTTCAGAGGAAGTTCTTCAGAGTTCTGAGGTGGTTTCCAAGGAAATGAGGCCATATCTGATTCTACCTGCTGACAAGCCAGGTTCAGACCTGTCTCTCTCTCTTTCTCTCTCTCTCACTAGTTAGTGTTTCTCGATGCTTTTCTTGGCATGAGTGGCACCAGGCTGTAGATGGCCTGACTGCCTGACTGGCAGTCAGGCAGTCTGAGCTGGCCAGGGACTTTACAGTAACTGGATGTGGTGAGGGAGAAAGACCACAGCCACCTTTTCATTACACTAGCCTTTTGGCTTTTAGCTATGTCAACCTAACTACAAGTATTTATGAGCCGTTCACCAGCATTGTATCTGCTTGGATTCATTTAACTTTCACAGTTAGTTTTACAAACTGTGAGAACCTAAAATTGTAGATTCCAGACACAGTTTTCTGTTTCTATTTTTTCTGTCAAGGTCAACACATACAGTATATTAATGGGGATATGGGGATATAGTATGTGGATAGTGACTATTAGTAAACTGTCCACCCTTCTAACTAACTACAATCTCAAGTTAGCAAGTTAGCAAGCTAACAGGCACACATATCTTTCTAATGATCTGTTCCATTTGTCTGCCTTTGATCAGTAGAAGATAATAACTGTTGCCTGCAGGTAATGTAGCATGCAGCCGAGTGGACAATTAGGATCCACTTTACTTGAGGGTATCAACATAATACTGACGAGCCATATCACATACACGACATGACATGTATGATGAATATTTATCATCTACGTTATTCCTGGGGCCACTACTGTAGCAACGAAAAGGGGTGGAACTTCAGGGTGAATAAGCAGCAGTCACTGAATGCAGCACCACAGTAAAAGAAGTTGATAGAGGGATCATGTCGATCTCAGTGGCAGGCGTTGAGGCTGAATTTTCAGTTTTCAGTAGGTCCAGTGTCTACTGCACAAACTCCTTGCCATCGTGGTCACATTGATCTGACAAACCCAAACCTGGTAAATTGGCTAGTAGATATAGCAAAAGAAATTCTGACAGATATTACACAAACGAAAATTGTCTACTGTCTGTGAAATGTGACTGTCCTTGTTTCAATTATTTTAAAAGACATCTTGTGCAACAGAAAGCCACTAGCCGTTGCTAAATTTGTGTCATCACTCTTAGCATCACCCTACATAAAAGTTTCTTACAAGGCAATAACATGACAGGAGATAATGAGGTGTACAACAACAACAGAATCGAGGTACAGGGTGCTTCACATGTAAACGTATTTGATTTTGACGTGACATTGAAATGAAAGGTAGCCAATGATATGCTAGTAGCTCCGGGGGCCCTTTCCAGGTGGAACCAATTGGAAACAACTTCCATGGGTGTGTCAGCTTCTGAGTGAATGCCCACCCCTTTGTGCAGCACTTATCTATGAAACAATTTTCAAATTATCTGTGTACATTTTTCTAATTATCTGTGAAAAATGTCATTTCAGCTGGAGATTGACTTCAGTGATATCTATTTTAATTGCTGGTCAAACCAACATGACCATCTTAAACTATCAATGTAAGCTTGATAGGCTGGTCATCAGCATGGCCAACATAAACCAGCACACTCACATATGACTAGGTTTTAGACCAACATGACCAGCTTCCTAAGATGGTCACACCAGCAAGCCCAAGTGGTGGTCCAACCAGTAAGACCAGCAAAGATCAGTTAAAACCACAAGCCTAGGCTGTTTTTTTTTCAGCAGGGTGGTTACCACTCTGGTAGTGATACAATACAAAGTCTTTTGATTTTGTTGTTAAAATGGGTCTGACATGTTTTATTAATTTTATTAATTAGACCTATCCCAGCTGCCACCATTATGCCCCTGAGCAAGGCACTGAACCCTAAGTGGCTCTAAGGGAAACTGGCCCTGAACAATTGATAGTTGACAAAATGTAAGTTGCTTTGGATAAAGCATCTGCTAAGTGCATACATGTAAATGTATCAATGGCTTGTCATTGCAATCAATTAAAATGACTGTAATGGACGTTTTAGCCCTAATTTGTGCGTGTGAGCATGGGAGGTGGCAATAACATGAATGAAATCATTCAAGACCATTCATAAAAAAATGTAATAATGTTTATAAAAAAAACATTTAAAGGTAAGCCTTTTATAAGCCTTTTTTACATAAACAAACACTCCTCTTCACTCATTTTAATCACAAGGTGAACTTTAGGGGAGAAACAGGACGAATGAAACACTTTAATCAAACGTAATTTATTAAAAGGTTGCACAAGACTGACATTTAATATTTAGTCACTAGCACTTCTCTGTCAAATGCAGTTCAGTTTACAATCTTAGACAAATCCATTCAAGAAATATTTTCATGAAAGTGGGACATTCATCATGGCTGAAATAGGCATGAGGGCAAATTAAACACACAGTTCAAAATCTGCAAACTTCATACAAATATAATATTTAACTATTATGAGTATTCCTTTTGAAAGGTGTTATTTGAGATAGTTACTGTTTGGACATACTTCTCTGTGTTTCTCCTTGTCATCACCGTCAGTTGTGGGGATATCATGTTCTGTGGATGATTATGCCATTTTCCCAGCTACAACAGATCATGTTTCTATCATGCTAGATGTTATTATGTCATTACAGGAGTTAAACCATCACACATGCCATTCATGGCCTATAGCACACCATTCTCCATAGGCACACATAGTGGGACAGTCGACATTTCCATCTTTTTAAAATGAATTTTCCTGGTCACACAACAAAATATTGTAAAAATATAGATTTTTGGGGTAAGGCCCTGGTCGGGATGAAAGAAACATCTGTTTCAGTTGTCCCACATGGGTCCTTACAGCCTGGTTTACACTCCATGTGAACTAGCAAGCTACATGAAAGTTTGGGATTGGGAAAAGCATGAATTGGGCCATCATATGAAAGACAGTCGTTAGTATTTTAAAAATCCAACCACTAAATCAAATTAACTTCAGACCATCAAAAATTGTTTATTGCCTGTAACTCCGTGATGAGAAGACATAACCAGATAATATTTGGCAGTTATATGGGGGCTACAATATACTATGATTTGACCCAAACATGCTTGTTTATCTTGATTGCGCTAATAGAAAATTGCTATGTTTCATCTGTCCCTGTGTTCTACTACTTCCTCACATAAATATTGTCAAAATGTGTGTGCGTGTGTGTGTGTCTGTGTGTGTGTGTGTATCTGTGTCTGTCTAAGTTTTAGCATGACTTCTCCAAAAGGCAAGTCTTAGCCCTCAGCCCTCAGTATTACAGCTAATCACATTATTACACTTGCCTCAGAGAGCCTCTTACTATTCAGGCAGATAAAAGGTCAGTCCTGAAGCCCCCAGGGGTCCTGCGAGACAACCTCTATCAGCAGATCAAAGCAGCGACAGATTAACTTGTGTCACAGTGATACTGTCTGGGAGAGGAAGAGAGGAGACGAGATGTTTTTTTTTCTTTTTTGGATGAGATGAGATGACAATGTTTGATCACATATTTCAGCTGATATCTTATTTTACCCGCCTGTCTCAGTGCACTCCCAGAGTCATCGCTCACATGCTCTTTGTTCACTGTGGGAGGGCTACCTGAATATGTGTGTGTGTGTGTGTGTGTGTGTGTGTTTGCATGAATGTAATTGTACATCATGTCTTATTGTGTCTTTCTCAGTAAGACAATTTTATTTGATATGTGTCCAGATAGTCATGACAGATAAAAAAAAGATATTTATGCAACGTGATACTGAACATACAGTGCTTCAGTGCACGATTTAGCTATCTCATTCTCAAAGCACCATTAACCTTTTTGTTTTGTTTTTTTGAGGTGACAATGCAATATTGGGACATTTAACATCAACATAAGCCAGTAGATAAAATACTGTTATCTAAAATTGATCAATTTTATATCATTTTTTTAACATATGAAGTTAGAACAGAGTGTGATTTGTAGTTTTTATTATATTATATTATATATTTGTTGTTTTTTGTTGTTGTTTTTTGTTTTTCATTACTTTTTGGACGCCGATGCCGACTCCCCTTCCTGAGGCTTTGTGATTGACCCCCCCTCACAATGGAGCTGTAAAATGGACCCTTACTGTTACCCCCATGACCCATCTCATTCCTTTGAGTTTGTCACTATGCCTGGCCGCTGCTACATTGTCCAGCCATAATTCCTGATAACCACCTATAGACTGACTACCATGTAATGTAAAAGTGGGATAATACTCTATTATGAACTATTACGAACCTCAGCTAAAACCATAGGCAACTTATAGTCTGTCATGGTTACTACTGATTGTAATTTTTCTCCATGACCCCTGGCAGTTGGGTTAGCCCCTTGAGTCGTGGATCTGCCCAAGGTTTCTTCCTAGATTAACTGAACATAAGGGAGTTTTTCCTTGCCCCTGTTGCTCTTGGGTGCTCCTTCTGTGAAGCGCCACGAGACAATACTATTGTAAAAGGCGCTGTATAAATAAAACTGAATTGAATTGAACTTTTTGTCCTCCTACAGCCTTAGAAACAAGGGGAGATGAGATCAGACTGGGGAGAAACAGTGTTCTGTAATTATGCAGAGTGTGGCCACCTTACAGACAGACAAATGCCTAAATGCAAAGGAGAAATCCCAGCTTCCAAGACATAATGAAATATTTGTGATCTTACATACAACCCCTGCAAAAATAAGAACTCTTTATTAGGATAAGACCCTCAACATGAAAAATCTCCTTTTCGAGAGGGTCCTTAAATGTAGAGGTCAGAAATATCACCATAAGGCAAAACCACCAAATAAATTAGCATGCTGATTGGCTTTAAAAGCTTTATCTTTTCTTTTCATTTCATCATTTCATTTCTTTTTGCAAAGGGTTATAGGCAATCCGGGTCCACTAGATTTAATCCAATTCATTTAATCTGAATTAGATTTAATCCAATCCATTTAATCTGAATTGGAACCTGAATTACCAGACATTCCGAAATCTCCCCCTTTTCAGTACAACACCTCCAGAATGGGAAACCTGTGTAATTTGTCAGAACAGGGTTGTACAGGCAAACACTGAGTCCCACATATCTGAGGCATCTTTACCCAGACACATCCACAGAGTGGAGAGTATGAGGCTGTCCTTGAGCTTTGGTACTGCTCTGAAAGGAGTTCAAAGGTCATGGGTGGTAACAAACACAGCCGGAGGGGATTAACACCTATGAGTCTGATTTATGAACCCTGACAGGATTTGATATAGGCAGATTGTGCGAGATAGAATACTCATTCCACACATTGCTGAAGAGGCTTCTGCCTATTGGGTCATTACTATAGGCTGTCACCTGTGTGTGTGTTTGTGTATGTGGGGAAGAGAAAAAATAAATTACATTACAATTACGTAAACTGCTTCGTCAATGCAGATATGTAAATATTTGTCACTTTTGAATCAGAATTTTAGATAGAGAGAGAGAGAGAAAGTATGTGCACATGTGTCTGTCTGTGTGCGTGTGTGTGTGTGTGAGAGAGATTGAGTGAGTGATTGCCCAAGAGCACAGAACAGTTGTCCTTCACGCCATAGGCACACATATTTCCTAACAGCATTCATTCAAATGCAGAGAGACAGAAGAAAGAAAATATAAATCTTCTACCAATAATATTTCTCTTTAGTAATATTACAATAGCTTTTGCTCATCTTGTGTGTTTGTGTGTGTGTGTGTGTGTGTGTGTGTGTTTGTATGTGTGTGTTTGTAAAATAGTGAAATATAACCAACAGTTAGATAGAATAGGAGAAAGAATGGGGAGACTAAGGCTGAGGTAAACAAAGAATCATCATGTGTGTCATTATAGCAGGAGCAATATGTTATTGATCGCAATAACACAAATGATAAGGTCCCATCAAACGATTTGGCAAACACATAAAAACATCTATCACAAAAATACACAGGGTGACTCACGTCCAGTGCCTCTGGCTCTGAGCAACAGAAGGGCTACTCTCATATCAGAAACTTTCCTTTGTTCTAGTGCCAGTCTCTTCATGTCATCACTTGAAGCCAGTGTCCAAATAAGCATGATGCACACACACATACACACAGAGAGGGAGAGAGAGAGAGAGAGAGAGAGAGAGAGAGAGTAAGTGTGCGGTGCTGTCACTGACTGAAAGAGATCACTCAGACCTTTTGTTGTAGATTATTGTGTGTGAGTAAATGAAAGAGTTTCAAAAGCACACACTGGACAACAGAACGCCTCACCTTTTCTCATTAACGTCATCCCATAAAGTGCTCCCTACACAACTTGTGCACTCCACACACACTCACTCCCACCCTTGGAGTGTGTTGTGCTGTGCTCCAACCTCAACCCTCCCTGTGCTCCTTTGTGCGTGTTCCCTTACATCAGTGATCCTGTGGGAGGCCCTGTGTGGGAGTGAGAGCTCTCAAAGGCCACTCGCTGGGCACACAATGGAGAGAAGTTATTGAAACAAGATTGGCACTCTGGAGATTGTTTTGTAAAAGTGTGTGTGTGTGTGTGTGTGTGTACGCCCTTGTTTTTGTGCATGCTTGTGTGTGTCTCTGTGTGTGTCTAAGTGTCTGAGTGTGTATGTGTCTGAATATATGGATCTGTGAGTGTATGTGTTTGTGTGTGAGAGAGGGTCTTATATTTGGCAGTGTGTGCTGAAATTCAGTTCTAAAGGTATCTCCATGTATCCCAGTTCCCTTCCCCACAGTCACTTTTCATCTGCTGAGAGTGTGATAGTGTCTCACAGCCCAGGTACCCACACACCCCCTCCAGAGAGGTTCTTAGCATGTAGCGCTTAGCGCACAAGTATCTCTGAGGAGGCAGGCCTCTCGTGTGATAGAGCTTATCGCTGTCCACTCACTGGCCAAACAGGTCCTCGTTCACCCTGCCCTGCTCTATTGCTCTCTCTCTCTGTCTGTCTCTCTCCCTCCCTCTCTACATGGCCAGACAAGAGCAGGGGTCTCAGACATTTTCTCATGATGCACGGAGCGCTTCAGGCAGGATTGTCTAGATGGAGGAGACGAGCAGACTGACTCATTTGGTCAGCTGAGTTTCAGCAGGAACTGACCTTTGGGTACTGGCAAAGTGCAGTGAACACACACACACATGCACACACACATGCAGGTACACACATACAGACACAGAAGACAGCCAGTCACACAATATGCTCTCACTCATAGTGTACACACACACACACAAAAGCACACAGACATACCAAAATTCTCCTGCAAACTGATAACATTGTTCACTCCGATTAACTCACTCCATTCTACAAGCTCTGACCTTTGCCTTTTTGAGTTTTTCAGTGACCCTGTCATGTTCCTCGTTTTTGTCAACATCATATGTAAACACAGCACACAGCTTTCTTTATTTGCAATGTTTTCCTCTCAAACCCTTGCTAAAACAAGGCTAGTGAGAATCTCTCTGTGTATCTCTCTCTCTCTCCCTTTCTGTTTCTCTCTCTCTGTTGTTTGCTTGACCCCGAGGCGACTGACGTTTACAGATCCAGCAGCCCTTTTCATTGGGCTTTTAGTTGCATTAGGCTTTCAAGAGCTCTCCTTTTATGAGTGTGCGTTTGTCTTCTGCTGGCCCATCCGCACTGACACGCTGAATGGTGGGAATGCGTGTGTGTACTTGGACGTGAGTGTGGGTGGACGACGGAGTGAGGTGTGATGGACGGGCAGAGAGCTTGTAAACCTCAGCGCCAACTGTACGTGTACGCACACACACACACACACTCACACACGCACGCACACATGTACAAGCCCTGCCAGGGATCGCCAAGAAATAAGTGTGTATGTTTACATGTAAATGTGCTTATGTGTGAGAGTATGTCTGTGGGCCACATATAAAGATCTGATACAGTATGAGTCTCTTTGTTGGGCCATCACATTTATCTGTGAGTGTGTGTGAGAGAGATGGATCAACTGCTAGACTGACAAACTGTGAGGCTAAGTTGTACCAGATGTCATTGGCATCTTTGGGAATATATGCAACCTTGCTGAGCGTTCACTCTCTGCAAACCCTCTACTTATTTCACCCCTGCCCTCCCACACACACACACACACACACACACACACACACTCACACACACACATATATGCATGCACACACAATTTTCTGCCCTCCTTCAAAAGGATTCTCATCTCCCACCCAGTTTGCCAATACACCGGACCACCAGGGGGAAAAAGACAGGAAGAAAGAGGGGGAAAGGAAGGAAGGAAGGGGAAAGAGAGATGGGGTCTGAGATTGGCTGTTGGGGGCTTTTGAAGTAAATAAAGAGTGAGCTCTGTGCAGGGGTCAGCATTGATAAAAGGCAAGAGAGAGAGAGAGAGTTGGGAGAAGATATGAATTGTGTGCGGCAGATGGATGATATTTGTGTGTGTGTGTCTGTGAGCGTTTGTGTATGTGTGTTTGCTTTCATGTGTGTGTCTGTCTGGGTTGGGTGGGGGCTTTGGGGTGTTGAAAAGCATCACAAATTGTAAGGGCACAGTTGTTTCTCACACACTCGGCAAGGAACAGCCCCTAAATAAGTTCTCACACACACACACACACACACACACACACACACACACACACACAGTGCTATGTTGTTCTAGTCCCACTTGGTGAGGCACCAGTGCTTTGGCAGTTTAGATTTTCCAGAGCACCCATGAATAAACATTAATATTTTGTGTGTGTGTGTGTTTGTGTATGTGTCTTTCTCTGCTTTCTCATGTGAGCCAGTTGGTCTTGACGAGGGCTAACAGGTTCATTCTCCATCAGGCACACCCAGAGGCAAGGAGCACAAGCCCCTGATGAGAGCGCTCAAATTTGGGGCGAGACAGGCGCTGCCTCCCTGAAGGCTGTCTGGAGCCAGAACAAGAGCCACATTATCTGCGCAGCCTTACCCTCAAGAACCACTTGCCCATGCCCACATAGACAAAAACACACAGGCAAGCACAAACACATTATGTATAATCAAGTCCCCTGCAGATGACACTGCTGTCACTGAAAATTGCGATGACAAGCAATAAACTTGAACAGCACAGGTTCATGTATCACTGTGACTGCGTCATGTTTGTTTCAATTGGATGATGATCTTCCAGACTCCAAATGGAGACTGAAAGCTGTTTGATTCACCTGCATACTGAGTCATTAAACAATGACCAGCCTGGGGGTGCCCAGGGTCAGCGGGCTAAGGCGTCATACCAGAAACCTGGGGACCCAGGTTCGAAGGTCATTTCTCGACCTTTCCTCAAACCCCTAAATAAATAAAAAAAACAATGACCAGCTTGCTACTATTACATCAGCACACCAAAGTAAGGACCACAAAGGCCCCTGTAGACATCCCGAGCATGCATACTACATGCAAGAGTGTGTACTGCATGCAAGTTTGTATGTGTGTACTACATGCAAGTGTGAGTGTACTCCATGTAGGTTGAGATGAGTGATCAGAACATCAGTGTTTTTGTTTGCTGGTATGCATTCCTGTGTGTCTGATCTTGGCATCTCCAAAAGGCTCTGATGTCTGAGATTGCAGTACTGTTGATTAAGAAAAGAATTTTAACTCTGTATCAAAGCTCTCAATACACATGAGTTTCTGGTAGTGCTGGACTTTAAGGAAAAGGTAGATAACAATTCAAAATTGAATGTTTTTACGCAGGGGGTGAATTTATGTATTTCCTCCACAGAATCAGAGATTTTCTTAATGGTTCAAAATTTCATAATGGTTCATTAATGTGTCATTTGGTATTAAAAGATACTGTCATGCTGTGTGTGTGTGTGTGTGTGTGTGTGTTTGTGTGTGTTTGTGTGTGTGTGTGTGTGTGTGTGTGTGTGTGTGTGTGTGTGTGTGTGTGCGTGCGCATGTGTTGTGTGTGGGAAAATATGCATCCATCTAGCAAGGGTACACCAGTAATCCTGTACATTGGCTCACCTTTTCTCTCTGAATTATAATCCTATTTTACGGCTCAGTGTGACTTCCTTCTCTCTTTGGCCACATAATTAAACCAGTGTGTGTGTGTGTATGTGCGCACACGTGCATGCCCATGTGTTCATGTACATGAGCATCTGGGTAGCTCATATCATTATATAACATTAGTCAGGCCTGGAGTAGCAGGTCATGATATGCAGTAGGTTGTGCATAAGGATGCATTACTACCCAAGTAAAACATCTAAACAGCTAGACACTAGTTTGATAGACACTCCAACAGTGGGCCACACTCATATCAAAGTGAGCTTAGGCCACACTTATATCAAAGTGAGTAAGTTCTGACATACTTCTTTAAAACATTATGTGGATTTAAATACCCATTTTCACCTCCGTCAAGGAGGATGTTTTCGCCGGTGTTTGTCTGTCTACAAAATAACTTGAAAAATACTGCATGGATCTGGGATTCGGACAATGTGGGTATTAGAACAATGAACAGATGATTAAAGTTTAGTGGTGATCTGGGACACTGTCTGGAATTTACATTGCGTCAGTGACCCTATATTGCTTTGGCGGAGGTCTGCACTCTCCGAGTGCTTTTCTAGTTTGCCATACTTTTTTGTTTTTCATTCCAAAGCACAATGGGCCTCATTCACCAGCTGTTCTTATGAAGAAATCAGTCCTTGCAGTTTGCAAGGAGATTTTGCAGTCACCAATGCTTCCTTTTGGAATTTAGTAAAGATAATATCTATGCACATCAAGAACATTTGAACCTTCTACTAGTAACTTGTTTGTGCACAACAACTAGTTGTTTTATCATCATCAATTCTGCAGTTGCTAAATATTTCTTTTAAATGGATCCCTAAGAACAAATTTCAGAAACTTTTTAGAAAGATATTGGTGAAATGTGAAATGTGCTAAAGAAACTTCATTGACTTGAAAATATCAATAAAATCATCCTATCACTGATACCAATAATGGAATTCCCTCTTCCCTCCAATTCCTCATCATCCCACCCAAACACACCCTCAACTTCTCAAACTCAGCCTGAGTCAACTGAGGCTGGATAAGCGTTGTTTAATGAATCCAGCTGACTCCATCAGTCACTGTGTGTGTGTGTGTGTGTGTGTGTGATGATGGGTCGGGTATCCTGTCAGGAGCATATTGAAACTCTCGCCCCCCTCTGTGGTCCAGAGTTTCTCATTAGGGGTTCAGACTTTCTTTCCCCCTCTTGAGACAAAGGACCACAGAGATCAAAGATCAGTCAACAGCACACACGCACACACACACACACAAACACACACACACACACATACACACACACGTACGCACACACATATACACACACACTTTATATATTTGTGTGTGTATGCGCGCGCATGTTTGTGTGTGTGTGTGTACGTATGGGTGAGAGTGTGTGTGTGTGTGTGTGTGTAGAGGAGGTGGGAGTAGGCTATGGACTGTGAACCCACTGTGAACTTCAGCATTCAGTGCCTGGCTAGCTGCAGTCAGGCTGCACTTGTGTTTGAAGTTTTATTGAAGGGGGAGAAAAACAGTGAATGGGAGAGAAGGGGGAGAGAAGGAACACAGAGGCGGACAGTTCCTTATCTCTACTGGTGCCAGTTTCTGTAACACAAACACTGTGTACACACACACAATTTTTCCTCTCTTTCCAAGGAAACTGTCCTTCGTTTCTTTACAAAAGTCGCTCATACCCCACCTCAACACACACACACACTTACATGAACACATACCTTACTCTGCACCCATGCTGTTATGCTGTCTCCTTGTCACTCTAGGCCCCTTTGCATCAAAGGAGCTCTTTCAAGGTCTTGGAACTTTATAGTGTGCCACAGCTTGCATTGGCTCTGCAGAAAGAAACTACAAACATTTAGTTCCTCAAAGGTATCCGAGGCGTGGCAAGTTTATTTTCCAAGCATGTTTCGTATGCAGAGGTAGTATATATGTCTACAGTTAGAATTATGTAAAGGGCTACTACTGCTATGCTGCTCCCAGGCTTCTTGTTCAAGGCAGGTATTTGCCCAAGGAACTCTTGGTTGTGTCCTTTGATGAACTATTTGTTGGATCCTGCAGTGATGAGTGTTGAGAGGTCATTTTAAAGCAAAGTAAATAGCCAGTAAAAACAGCTTTTACTGGCAAAGAAGAAAGCAAGAATGTAAAGGAATGTTCATTTGGAAAACTATACTCAGTGTTGAGAGAAATGGATGGAATAGAGCTAATGTCCATTGGCATTTGTCTGTTTGCTTTTGTTAGACTGTTCTTAGAGATGGCCAACTGGATTCATCTCTCCTCAAAATAAAGTTTCAAGTCAACAAAGCCCTACTTTATTTATTATGTTTATGTTTATGAGTGCTTTGCAGATGTTTTTCTCCAAAGTAACGTCCAACAAAAACATTCAAATGTATATATCATTATATACATATTATATAATACATATAAACTTATTGATCAAATAAAACTATAAGTAACACAAATCACTGTTATTGTACCAATCAATACATAACACTATGTACATAATCAATGCATTGTGCTACTACATGCAAACATTCTCTTTCACATTCACTATGTGAAATGCACACATGCTCACACCCATACCCATAACCTGCATGTGAGGGAGAGAGTGATAGCCAATCATACCAGAGAAAGGTGATACAGTCTGTAGCTCTTGACTAGTTTAAATCAAAGGCAAAGACATTTTAATGGGAGGCTACCAAGTGATGACATCACTATGTGGAGTTCTAGTTCAAGCATATGAACTATGTTTTACACACACAAACGCACACACACACATACACACACACACACACACAGATCCAAACATGCACTTGCACATGTGCATGAACAGACACACGCAAATACACATGCACACACACAAGATTTCATGTGAACCTGACCATGTAAATCTCCCTTAAAATTCTTTTATGTGTAACAGGTCAGACCATTAAGTGCACATAAATATATCATCTGTCAACACGGTGAGTGTAGGGACCAGCTGTGGGGGATGACCCCACCCTAAAGCAGGGAGGCCGGGGACCGAGGAGAGGAGGGTGTGCTATGGGTCCTGGGCAATGGATTAGCCCGTGAACACAGCAGAAAAAATTGAGTGTGTGTGTGTGAGAGAGAGAGAGAGAGAGAGACTGAGAGAGTGAAAGCGTAAGCAGGCTATTTTGACAGTGTGTAGCTTGTGCTCACAGATTGGATGCCTTTTTAAAAGCTTCCAGACATCAGTCCCGCACTTTTTCCTTTTGTCGTTTTTTTTCTCTCTCTCTCCTTCTCTCACTCAGCAGGAGTGGTGTTTCATCTATTTTTACTCCGGGTTTCTTGAGAGAGTACATCTAATACTGACTGCTTCCTACGACCCCTGTTCCTGCCAGGATTC
>JAIFZK010000008.1:20460000-20722500 GCA_027481765.1 Tenualosa thibaudeaui | reverse complement strand
ACAGACACAAATAAAAGAAAGAGACACAAAAGAAAAGTGACACAAAACAAAGACAGCAAAGCAAGAGAAAAAAAGCATGAGGGAGCTTTTTCTTTTCTTTGCGGAGAGAGAGAGAGAGATCTCACATTTGTGACACTACAGGGAGATTTATTGATACATGGAATTTGTATGCCAAAACTGTTGAATTTCCCATTTTAGCATAATGACAGTACAACACATACACTGTCACACTGTATTGCGTTGAAATTTGATAAAAATGCTTCTGCTGAGTAGGTGAGTTCATGTTTGTGCCATGTTAACTGTTATTTTAGATTTCTAATGTAAAGAGTTTATTATAGTGATATTGGTTAAAATGGGAAAATTCTAAAAATGAACTGCTGGCATTGTCAGGGGCTAAACTGACAACATTGTTAAAGGCAAACCAGGCAACATTTTTAGGTTGATTTACCTGCTTCGTAGTCACATTGATGGTTAGATGACTCATTACGGGGTGAATGAAGGCCTCTTCTATCTGTGTTCTGCAGTTAGTTCACTTGCAGATCTAACAAAGAGCAAGCCCAAACAAAACTGAAACTGAAATTGTGTTATTACCTTGTCAGTCAACATAAATCATTGCTGGTTCCTATTCCTTGGTTTGCAAACAAATCCACATGGATTAGTGAGAATGTGCAGTGTTGTTGCCCTTTGGCAGGTTTGCCTGGTATGCCTTTAACTTACAGTAGAGAGGTATAATGGAAGCAGCCATAACTCAAATACATGTCCATATAGCACTTTTTTCTAGTAGAAAGCGCTTGATCCAGCGGTCCATCCAGTGCTTCCTCAAAAAGCAACATTCTGTTTGTTTCTATGACAACTAGTTTGACAGATGGTGGTTAGCCTACTAATATCTTGAACGTAGAAAGTCGCTGACAGACACCTTCCAAATTACAGCATGCGTGCCCTTAGGTTAAAACAACAAGATTTTTAGGTTGTGTAGATACAACTTCTTGCTAATTCTGGAGTCTGAATTTGGATAAATGGATTTATATCGTTTTGAAACCAAACCAAAATATTTTCAACTTGGAACAGTCAAACGGACACACAAAAGTGGCTGCCCAAGGTGCTGGGTGCTGTGCTTTTTCTCGGTGGCAACTAGATGCTCTCTCTTCATAGGAAACAATTGAAAAAAGGCAATTGAACTCAGAAAAAAACAGTATATTGACATCAGTGTTTGGAGAGTGCATATATGTGTATGTGTGTGTGTACACATGGGCATGTGTGTTTACATGTTCTAGAGCATAAGCCCAGCTCTAATTTGTCTGTTCAGTAAACAGTCAGTCAGACTAATGGTTTGGGAGACAAATGAGGAGCTCATGGTTTAGGGGGGCCCTTAAAAGCTTTACTCATATCCCCGTCCCCCCACCACCCCACACACACTCAGATACACACACACACACACACACACACACACATCTGAAAGCCCCTATAGAGACCGGTACGTTCCACAGGCAGCCTGGGAGGGGGCATTTCCTATAGCCTGTCCACAGACTCAGAGGAGGACACATGTATACTTCTGTTTGTGTTTCTGTGTGTGTGTGTGTGTCCAGCAATAGGAAAGCAGTGGACTTGGATGGCCACAGCAATAAGAGGGGCAGCAGGAAGGAGACGTTCCAGACCCTTGCAGCCACCAGACTATCAGACTTCTGTTTAAAACACACACACACACACACACACACACACACACACACACACACACACACACACACACACACACACGCACACACACACAAATGCCTATATATTTAGGGTCTACAAATTCAGGCGCTTCTTCAAAAGGACACAAAGAGAGACAGAGACAGAGACAGAGACAGAGAGAGAGAATGTATAGCATTGGCCTGGGAGTGCTTATACATGACCCCAGAAGAGTAAACACCTCATGCTTGGGCCAGACGTCCACAGGGAGCAACCATCCCCTACGGACAATAGATGCTGAACAGAAGCTTCTGGTAGTTGCAAATCAGTCAGCATTGACATTCATCTCAAACACACATTCCAGTTTTTGTGTGTGCGTGTGTGTCCACTTAGTGTTGGGTCATTACAGGGAGACCCAATGTATCACAAATAGCAAACAGAACCTGACAGATAGGACAAGCCTGAAAGAGAGATAGAGACCTTTGTCACCTGTCCAAATCACACTGAACACACACACACACACACACACACACACACACACACACACAGAGCGACTTCATCAGTGTAATGTCATCATTACCATTATCAAGAGTTAAAGAAAATTGATTCCATGCAACAGGCTGATACAGCGCTGTATCAATTTCTGTGCACAAACATAACTATACTTCAATGGTTATGCAGACTTGTATCAAACTTCACTGCAATTTGCTTGCAACAACAGAGACGTAGAGAGCTCTTGCAACAATGATACTCTGCTTCCCTCTAGTGGCTGAATATGGAATTCTGAAAATAATTTCAGTGTCAGTGCCACATTACTGGTAGACACTGTTACACTGTTAGACACTGGTAGACACTTTTATTCGAGTATAAGACATGCTATTATTATCAGTATATCAGTCAGCATGAGTCAACGAAGGCCTCAACGTACCTCAAACTCATGGGATATTTTATTTGTCAAATAATAGTCTAACCGTCATCATCTAGGGCATCAAATTCCAGGTGGGCATTGCAATGCATTTCTATATTTTTCTATATTTTCACTGGTATTTCTGGTAAAGAGAGGGCAAAACTTTAATCTGTCTTAGGGCAGATCCATTATGAGAGAATAGCATGTGTCACATCATGTTGCCTGTGACTTGCAAGTAGGTTAAGGTCACCAGACGGCCCCATAAAATGCAAGAAAACCCACTCTGTCCATGATTTTGGAAGCTAAAACATTACTTATTTTAATGATATTTACTGTAGAAACAGGAATGATTTTGTAGAAATAGCCCTGATTTTCATCTCAGAGGTCAGGTCACCTTAACTTAGGTAGACAGTACACACTCACAAACACACCTCATCCACAAGGGAGCACCTTCTTGCTTTTCTGTCCAGGTAGCTACCAACTAGCATTGAAAGCCCTCATTTAATTGTTCTAATTCTATTCAACTACTAATTCAACTAGAGTGTAATTATTTTTTCGCATTTGGGGCATTATCCCAAAAGTAAATATAGTGACTACCCGATTAGAAAAAGCATCATAAATCGGAATGATGAACTGCACAATCCACAAAGCAGCACCTTCATTCGGTCAGTTCAAAACCTTTCAATCCATTGTCGAAGCTGTCACATGTGTTTCCCAAACGAAGCTTTGGATGTCACTTACACAATCCGATGCCTCGTTTGTCATCAATCATGTGATTGTTTTGGTAACGATACAAACCTTGAACTCGGGTTATCTGGCAAACCCCTTTTTGCAGATTGCATCGACACCTCACTTCAAGTGACACATCACTAATTGTGGGACTGGACTGTTTGTGCCTGTGTGTGTCAGTCCTGGACCTTTTAGAGGATGCTCCCTTCTCCCTTGGATTTACTTTGTCTTTGGGAATTTTGTTTGTTTTCTCTTTGTTTTTTTTGTGGGGATTTCCCCAAAGATTTGAACTTTCTGGGAGCTGGAGAACAGAAGCTCACCATCCTATGGGACTATGCTTGGGCTGGTCCAGGTTTCCAAGGTAAACTGGTGGGTGGGCTTGACTTTCAAACCCTTGCACTCACTTAGATTAGGAATTCTCAGGCTAGGCAACACAACCCTTGGACAAGTTTGTGAGCTAGGTACCAGTCTTGGGGAAGTTCCATAATACATTTTGTTACATCATAAACTTTTATCCCCTTTTTATTTCCTTCATTCTACATTCTATACTGACTACATTCTATAGCTGTTTTTCTCAGGATATGTACAGGTAATTTACACAACTATGCAATTACAAACACAATCAACCAATGGTTTTCATCAATAAAGCTTTATTTATTCAGTAGTCTTCACATATGAAAATCACGTTTAACTAAATGAGAAGAGTCTGAGATTGTCCAAACAGATGGACAGACAGATGTTGATTTACAGTCATGGATAGAAGGGGCATCATAATATAGGCTACTAATAAATCAAAAGCTGTAGGTTTGCTGATTATGATGAAAATTGTTTTTTTTTTATTGAAATTTTTTTTATTTGATTATGAAAATGTAAAGGAGTAACAATCATGGGAGAAACATTTAAGATCACTCCGAACTGAGCACACTGAATTGGTGAGTTCATAGATCCATACAAACCTATGCTCATAATCACCCTTGACCATTTCACACACATAATGTGCATGTAGCCATCATTATTAATCAAAACATTCCTAAATATAATAATTATGGCACTGAAGTTTTCTTCTCTACAACAATAATAATATAAACAATAATTCCTATACTGTAAAACCCTTTGACATATCTTACAGCATACAGTAAATGTTACCATTATGTATTTCACCAATCTTTAGTTGCACAGCTTTGCTGTTGACCCATCATTAAGCCAAAAGCCAGCATAGAGAGGCTGAGTGAATGTGGCCTGAACTTTATGGAGGAGAGTCATAGTGTTCCCCTCTACTGTGTAGAAAGCCAAAATCCCTGCAGGATGATCCACATATACCCCTACTCTGGTTGAACCTGAATGACTTCTTAGCATTGCCTTATAGCCACTATGTCTGTACCAAAATTGGGACGAAGTGCACTGCACACACCAAGACTGGTCATTATACCCAAACCAACTGTTACTGTCATTTTCTTTCCTGTTGATCGCTTTATAGGCTACAGCTATAAACACTCCCCATGGATCTCCCCCACTCCACTCTACCTCCCAGTAGCAGTGCTCAGACACCTTTTCCCGGCATAACACCTGCTGCCGGAGGTCAAACCTCTCTGGATGATCTGGATATGAGCAGACACTGTCCCGGCATGCCACCTCTCTGCTTCCATTGAACAGGTGAAGGCATGTGTGGGCTGTGTTGGGATCCAAAGTAAGTTGACAAGAATCTGAATGAAATAAGCAGTGAACATTTTCATCTGCATGAAGAGTGTTGTATAAAGGCATGCCTGCAATTGCATTTTTATTTATTTATTTATTAACAATGTGATTCCCCAGTTTGTATTTTACACCTAGACCTATATCTTAAAGTCACACCAGCACATGTGGACTAGTTCACAAGGAGTCATGCTGACTTACAAGATAATATAATTTCATTCAAAGGTTATTGAGTGAGACAGTTTTAGTGGGACAATGACAAAGTTTCAAAGTTGTATTTTGGTGTTAAGCTCAGAGCAGGTGCAAGTAATGCACCAGTTGGCAGACTATCAAAAATCGCTTGACACTGTATATTAATGTGATAATTTAGCATGTAGCATGTCACTAATAATGAAACTGTTCATGGTCACATTCTTAAACGATGTTGACTATTCCATGTGTTTGGTTGTGTATTGTGTTTCTTACATGCCAGAAAATCCTCTCTGTTCTTGGGCTCAACAGTTGGTTCTGTTTTCATGACATCATCTGGACAGACAAATCAAAAATGGGTACTGACACAAGACCTTATACATTTTCTCAGTGTGATTAATTAAAATGAATCACTGATAAATGGGTTCATACCTCTTTTAGACACAAGATGCTGCATTTCAATCTCTAGTTTTTCTTTTAGCTTACAAACATGTCTCTTCAATTGCTCAAAAGATACCACAGTATGGCTTAGGCCTGGCATGTTGTCATATTCAGAGAAAGAACACAAAGAATGGAAGCTCTGTGGAAAACAGGATAGTGAACATCCAGTATTTAGTGAACATACAGAACATATTGTACAGTATTAAAAGTGACAAATTTATCCAGAAGAATAATTAACTTGATCTCATACTTTCATTTATAGTAAGGATGATAAAAAAAACAATTGGCTATCTTTTAGCATGTTTTCCAATGAGTTTTCACCAGCATTTAAAAAAAAATCTATATAGGGTAAAGTTTGGTCTAAAGTATGACCCCCCTTTTCACTCTTTTTTCCCCAAAAATGAGTGAAAAGGGGGGTCATCTTATATTTAGGATCTTTTATTCAGGTCAATATGTTGACTGTAATACAATCCTATTTTAATGGTACCTGCAGGAAACGAGTGTGATCATCTGTTTGTGAAAGCCTTCGTAGTTCTGCATCTCTCCTCTTCAGCTGATTAATCCCCTGCTCCAGCTCCTCCATAAGTTTTTCAGTTCGCCTCACTTCTGCCCTCTCCTGGCATCTGATCAGCTCTGTCACTTCAGAGCATCTCTTCTCAAGGGACTGGATCATTTCTGAAAACATCTTCTCACTGTCTTGAAACGCAGTCTGTGCAGACCTCTAAACGCATTTTCAGACACAGATTACATTCAGTATCAGTGTAGCAACTAATCTGTTCCTAGACTCAAGACAATATGGACTCAATTTGTTTGTTGCAGCAGGTCTATGTGTAATGAAATCAAAACAACCGCATGAATAGAACAATGATTTTAAACCATATGTGATATGTGATATATGTGATATGTGATATGTGATATTTTTTATCACATTTCTGTTTACATTTACATATAGGTCTACAAGAGCTGTGCTACTCACCTTTAGTGATTCAACAGTTTCTTTTAGCTTGTTTAAATCCTTTTCTCGCTCCTGAATTATCTTCTGTGTGTTCATCTGTATTCTTCTCAGCTCGCTCTGTAAAGAAAAAGAATCATCACTTATCACAAACACGTCCCTAACACAAAGACAAAGAAGATGGCATGTTGCCAAATGTTTTGAAACTTTATTAAGAACAACTTTCTGTTTATGATAGGGGAATGCAGAGCAGGAAGTAAAAATGGCATACCTCCTTTTCACTCCTCTCTGTCACAATATCCACAGTTATATGTCCATTGTGTTCATCCATAGTGCACTGCAGACATATGCATTTCTGATCAGTGCAGCAGAAGACCTCAAGTAACTTATCATGACGAGGACAGATCAGATCCTGTAGGCTTCCAGAAGCATCAATCAATTTGTGTTTCTTCCCTGGGTTGAGATTATTATGAGCCTGTAGGTGAGTTTCGCAGTAAGAGGACAGACACACCAGACAGGACTTGATGGCCTTTAGTTTTCTCCCAGAGCAGACGTCACACTCCACATCGCCAGGTTCAGCGTAACTGTGAGCAGAAGGTGCAAGCTGGAGTCCTTTAACATTCAGCCTCTCCACCACTTCAGTCAGCATTGTGTTTCTGCTCAGAAGAGGTCTTGGAGTGAAGCTTTGTCTGCACTGAGGGCAGCTGTAGACTCCCCTCTGATCTTCCACATTCAAACAGCCTGTAATGCAGTCCATACAGAAACTGTGTCCACAGGGAATTGTTGTTGGGTCTGTCAGCACGTCTAGACAGATTGGACAGATGAACTCATCTTGAGTCAATGAAAGACGGTCAGCCATTTTTCCTGTTACTAGTCACTGAGCAGGAAACAAATAATCTTTCATTTCTCATCAGCAGTGCTTTGAAGAGCAACAAGTAGGAGGAGCATAAATGGAATCAGGAATTCTGTGAAATGGTTAAACCTGTTGGTTGGGATGAGAGGAAAGGAAGAGCAGGTAACTCTCATGCTTTACTGTATTTCAAGAATGTTTATTCACTATGTAATAATGTTTTATGTATTTTTTTTCTTAAGGTTTGTTGTCTTTGTCCCCATGATTTAAATAAAACAGCGCAGGCCTTTTGATATGTGTCATTCAAAAGAGCCTCTGCTGAAATTTCTTTCCGTGTCCCACAGCTCTCCTTTCATCCTGTTCACCCTGATCCACATGGGGAGAAGTTGAGCCGCAGTTGCCAAGATACCTCAACTGCTCTTGTTGACAGTGACATGGCTGACACTGTTGACAAGCCCACGGAAGGTGTGAGGAGGAATTCTCCTTCCCCTTCTCTGATTCACCATGACATGGACAAAATATGACACTGTCCACGCATGCCACCTCTCTGTTTCAATTGAACAGATGAAGGTGTGTGTGGGCTATGTTGGGATCCAAAGTAAGCTGGCAAGGATCTGAATGAAATAAGCAGTGAACTTGGTGAGCAGTAAACATTTTCATCTGCAAGAAGAGACATCCCTGCAGTTTCAGTTTTTTTTTTTTTAATTATGTGATTCAGTTGTTAGTTTTTTGTATTTTACACCAATATCTAATGAAACTGTTCATGGTCACATTCTTAAACAATGCTGACTATTCCATGTGTTTGGTTGTGTATTGTGTTTCTTGCATGCCAGAAGATTCTCTGTTCATGGGCTTCTTTCATGGGCTTCTCTGTTCATGGGCTTCCTTCTCCGCTTCACCATGACATGGGCCAGATCTTTTTATCTTTCCTCTAATACATCTCTTTCACAGATAAATAAATAAACTAACTGGCAAACCTTTGTCACCTGTTGTTCTGAATGACATTGATGATTATGTGCTGCCTGCAAAACTTTTGCCATTTTTGTATCAAAGCCCAATGACACACCTGCAGGTAAAGCTATCTGAACACTATGGTGATGCTCTGTAGTTGGAGACACCGTGATTCCAACCAAGCAAAGATTAAATCTGCTGTTAGGTACAATGACACATGATTCAATGTGCACTGCACACTAATGGCTGGATGTACATTACAGATCAGATACTTAAAAAGGAAATAAATGTACAAGTTTATTTTCCTATCTGCAAACATTGTTATTGTGTCACCCAGTCCAAATAGGGCTTCAGTTCTCATACAGAAGCTCTTCCTCCATCTCTCAGTGCTGGCGTTCAGGCAATGATAAAGTTTTTCCAAACTGCAACACAGAGAAGAGGCAGTAGTTGAGATGACTTAGCGTGATGGATCAAACACTTTCACATCGTTTCACTTTGTGCAAAGCTTCTGGAACCTATCCATTGGGATATGTTTGCTTCCCGTATTTTGGTATGTATTTTCTTTTACATTGCGACCGGAGATTGTGGGATATGGTTGTGAACATGCTATTACACTCTAAACAGTAAACAACGCACTTGCCTCTGCAGAGCGCAAATTTTTCAGACTGATAAAATGCTACCTGAGGAGCCAAATGGGACAGTGTTGTCTTTCTGGACTTGCCATACTGTCAATTGAGAATGTCAACTGGATCTTCTGGATTTTATCGACAACTTTGCACAGAGGAAAGCCAGGAAAATTAAGTAATGTTTTTCATGAGATTTGGCTATGATACACCACCGTTACCAGTGTTTTTCCTCCATTTATGATGCGCTGTCACAATTCTCACAATTCTACAATTGCATGTAGATAATCAAGAAAACACTTATGCCAGAGAACTATTCGCATTATCATTTCAACCTGACTCAACATGTAGAGGGCCCAACACACTCTCATAGTCATACCATTAACCTTGTTATCACAAAGGGTCTTACTGTCTCTACAACTGTTGTTGACGTAGCCTTATCGGATCACTTCTTTTTTTATGTCCCCTTACATTCAGAACAGCTGTATGGCTATGGGTAGGAGAGTCATAAACGATAACACAGATGTTTTCATTGATCAAGCTCTCTCACGGATCTCAACCGAAATGTCAGACTCAGTAGATGACTTACTGAAAATTTTTTATTTAAAGATTAAAATTCTGGATGATATTGCTCCATCAAAAGAGTCACTGGCAAGCAGAAAGCACCATGGAAAGAATATCCAGTGATTAAACTGCTAAAAAGAGAATGTAGGAAGACTGAAAGAAAATGGCGCAAATTTCAACTTCACATCCATTATCAAATCCATAAAGAGATGTTTTGTAAATATAAATATGAAATTGGCAAAGCAAGACAGTTTTTCTTCTACAGCATCATCAGCAGGAATATGAACAGTGCTCGTGTGCTATTTACAACAGTTGAGAAGCTAACTAATTCACTACAATTAGCACCTGAACTTCTCTAAGTTAATAAACGCAATGAATTAGCATTTTTCTTCAATGGCAAAATTGATAACATACAATAAAATATAATAGCTGCAAATAACTCAAAATCTGCAACTACTTCTGACACAGTAAGAGAATTTCAACCCAATGTCTTTTGTCAATTTAACTTGATTGATTATGAGACTCTTGAAAAAACTGTACAAAATCTGTTTTTCAACATCTGAACTGGACATTTTGCCCACCAACTTTTTCCAACTCTGTTCTTAACCTCATAACTATTGATGCTTGAGATCTGCTTCAGATCATAAATGCTTCCTTAGAGACTAGCATTTTTCCTGCGTCCTTGAAAAGAGCAGTTGTAAAGCCTCTACTTAAAAAGAATAACCTAGATGCTTCAGTACTGAAAAACTACTAGCCAATATCCACCATATCTACCATTCATTGTGAAAGTCCTAAATAAACTGCCTTCTTGATATCAAATAGCTTCTTTGATAACTTTCAGTCAGGATGAAACTGATTAAAGCTATAAATGACATATGTCTTAATACTGATGCAGGGAAAAAATCTGTTGTTGTGCTACTGGACCTCAGTGCAGCTTTTGACAATGTTGATCACAACATACTACTACATCGATTTGAACACTGGGTTCACTGGTATAGTTATGAATTGGTTAAAATCATATTTACAGTACTTTACATATTTACAAGTTTCTTTGTTGCCATGGGAAATTGTACCTTAATATCAAGTGTCCTTGACCTATGGTGTCACCCAGGGATCAATCCTTGGACCATTACATTTCAACCTATATATGCTCCCACTTGCACATATTATCAAGAACAACTCAATCTCCAATCTTTGCTATGCTGATGACACAAAATCTACTTTGCTCTATCGCCTAATGATTATGCCCCCTTTGAATGTCTTGGTGTCTTTGGTGTATTGACCAAATCAAAAACTGGACATCAAAAAAAATTCAGCTGTACACAGATAAAACAGATGTACCATAATTCTATTTGGGAAAAAAAGATAAAAGACTCATCATGCTGAAATGGAAGAAATTTTGAGACATTTCCTAACATAATGACCTCAGATGAATTTTGTGGAAAGTAAGGACAAGTGAACTGGGTTTGCAGTGAAAGACATGACAGATGGCAGATTCAAGATTTTTTCATCTCAGAAGTGTTGATCTTATAGTTATGTTCCAGTTTTCATTAAAATTACTTAAAGGTGCCCTGCCACACAAAACCGGCTTTACCTGTTTTCTTTGAAATATGATACGAATTCTATATGAATTTGAGTTATATGGTAACCCTCATTTGATATGAACGGCAAAATGCAGTATTTTGGGGTCTAACATCAGCTCAAGTTTGGAGAGACAACCCAGTTAGGGGTTGCTGAGGGATGACCTGCTGCACTGGAGCCCTCTGGGCGGATAAGAGAGGTCATAAGGGTGGCGTCGTTACAACTGCAGTGGTGTTGGAGACTGAGCCTTACCACTTCATTGGCTGACATGGCAGCGTGGGAGGAAGTTGCATAAAGCAGCTGAACCTCTCTGAGTTGCCTAAGAACTGACTAAGCATTAAGCCGTGAGGGGAGCATCCAACAGTGAAACCCTCTCGCAGGCGGAGAGGTGAGCGAGGTTGAGCCAAAGATGGCACTCCAGTGTCACTTGGTAGCCCATCAACATGTGCCTGAGCCATGTGCTTTGTCAAGCGAAGAGACAAAGAAGCCAGTATGATGACAGTGCCCTCGGTAGCCACAGAGCTGAGCCAATGGAAGAGGTCAGCCTGGTAAACCTGCAGCAGTGCATCCGTATTTAAGGTTTTACATGCCTGTCCTATGCAAGACTCGCTGTGGTCTGGCAGAGTTTGGAACAGATATTTTTGGCAATTTTTTTCCATGCCACTCAGTGGAGGAAAGGAGATAAATAGGCAGCCACTATGTCTTCAACCTGGGGAATGCAAGTGAAGCCAAGTTCATCCTCATCAGAGAGGGAAGTAAAATGTGTAGTTCCCTGTGTGGTCACCATATTCATAAACGGTTGTTGAACAGTGTTGTTGCACCTCTGCGATCAGGTCGGGGAAGACTGGGAGAGGCCTGAAACTGTCTTCCTCCTCTGGGTCCCTGAGGCTGTCTCGGATGTGTAGAGGGAGACTAAGTTGTGGCAAAGAGCAGATTGGGGATGGTGTAGTCCCAGGCATATGACACATCAGTCATGACCATACGCCAGCGGAATGAACTTCCCGCATGCGTATGTCTTGGAGATGGTTGCCATTTTAGCCACGGCACAGGTTTTCAATAAAATCTGTAAGAAAGAACACAAGTCAGTGACTCAATCTTGAGATAATTAAAGTAACATGCAACAAATTGTCCGCTTAGACAGCTCACTCAGGGGCCAAAGCCTGCTGAACACTGGAGCGCCTTTTACAATAGTATTGCGCTTTACAGAAGGAGCACCCAAGAGCAACAGGGGTGAGGAAAAACTCCCTTATGTTCAGTTAATCTAGGAAGAAACCTTGGGCAGATCCACGACTCAAGGGGCTAACCCAACTGCCAGGGGTCATGCAGAAAAATTACAATCAGTGGTAACCATGACAAACTACAAGTTGCCTATGGTTTTAGCTAAGGTTCATAATAGTTCATAATGGAGAGTTATCCCACTTTACATTATATGGTAGACAGTCTATAGGTGGTTATCAGGAATTATGGCTGGACAATGTAGCAGCGGCCAGACATAGTGTCAACTCAAAGGAGTGAGATGGGTCATGGGGGTAACAGTAAGGGTCCATTTGACAGTGCCATTGTGGGGGGGTGGGGGGGGGGACAATTACAAAGCCTCAAGGAAGGGGAGACGGTCCTGACATGGGCCTCCCTTAGTGTTGGTTGTAGTCCACTCAGGAGGGGAGGGTGAGAGGAGTCCACCGGAATGAGGCAGGGATGACACTCAGCAGAGATAATTGTGGACAGAGGAAGAAAGTGAATTAGGCCAGGTTCACACATCAGAGAGCAAATGTGTAATTTATATATATATATATATATATATATATATATATGTGTATATATATGAATGTATATACACACATTCACACACACACATACACATACATACATACACACACACACACACACACACATATATATATATATATATATATATGTATATTTTATATATATATATATATATATATATATATATATATATAAATATTGAGAGAGAGAGAGTTGTACGGCATGACACATGAAGCTTTTGTGGCGGCACTAGGCTATAGCAGCATAACTAAGGTATGATGCATGGTAACCCAGCACCACTGCAGGGATGGTCAGTGGCTGCCATGCCTCGCAACTGGGGGCAACAGCAGAGGCAGTCCCTCCCATGATACCCATGAGAAGTGATGATTTGCCACGCACCATCCCTAACTATGGGAAACAGTAAAGAGGAAGGTTTAAAGTCTTAAGACTTATATAGCTTATATAGCTCAGGAGCAATGTCCTAGCACATGTGAGAACTCACATTCTGTTCTTTGCACATCCGCTTGGGTCTATGCTGTGCTAAGTTTGAAAAAAAAATCTATCTGTGTTGATTTACTGATGTCAGAAATTGTGTGGTTAAACCAACCGCTTAGGTTACTCCCATCTCTACGCCACCTTAGAATCTCCACTCGCCAGGTAGAACCTGCTACAGGCAACCCCAGGCAAACCCAAGTTTTACCCCCCAACATCTATCATACTTGTCAGAAGCCCAAGATTAACCCAAGTCATGAACATGAGAGAGTCAAATGTATTAGTTAGTCTAACTGAACATTCTTGAGCCTAAGATCATCTTCTCCACTCCAGTTAACCGTTCTTACATTTGCAAGAAAGTAGGGCCAGCCATTACTTCAACCATTATTTCTTGACAGAGAAAGAGGCCGAGTGTCAAGCTTAACATAGATAACTTTCTACGGTCAACATGAGTGACACAAATTAGATTTTTAAGGGCAGTGTGCTTTAGGGATAGTATTTTGTCAAGTTAATTATCACCAGAGACTAGATAGATTTTTTGTACTTGTGGGGACTGTTTCTATATGCTTCACTGGCTCACGTTGGCAAACTGAGCGAAAGGTTTCTTCTAGCATGATGATAACTATTGAAAACCTATGAGGAATAGCCTGTGATGTAAGGTACCAAAAAGGCGAGAATGCGAGAATTTTAGCAAACTGCTACAGTGACATGTTTGTTGAGCTCACAAAAAGCTATAATATGGGACCTATAAAATGAATCATACTTCCACATAAAAGTAACCATAAAGTCTGTTTTTCATTTCAATAAAAATGCAGGTTATATTAGGCCATTAGGTCATATACATTAAGGTGATGAAGTCTACCTTCCCTCATACAGTATCTGAATACATTCATTAATGTTTTACCTGAAGTTGTCATCTAACCAAGGGGCTATAAATTTTACAGCGTACTTATCAGAATTCAAAATGAGGAAAGAACTTATTCTTGCAGCTGCAGTACATTTTTCCCCTTCCTGACATGCTTCTACTCCGACATCCACTAAAAATGACATTTTCCCAGTGTCTTTGCCAAATCATTATTTATCCATATTTCACAGTTAAACAACTGACTACATTAAACTGAGCTGAAGTAGAAGGGGGTGTATATCATCTAATAACATAATAATTAGTCATCTTGTTCTAAAGCATCTTAGCTCTCTGGCATTAGCCTGTGTGGATCAGGGGTCATTGATGAGTGCTCTGTGTTGCTTCATATATCAATAGATAGATCAATAGATAAATCAATAAACAGATAGAGCGATAGGTAGATAGATAGATGCATTCATACACATATCCATACATACATGTTGTCTGTGCCGGGTATTTCATCCGTTATTCTTCAGAGTTCGGGCAGTATATGACGCAAGATATTTCAGTCATTCAGAGGAACATGAGAAGCATGGGTTATTTGTTATTTGTTATTAGCATGTGTTATTTACATTCTACATGCTAATCTCAATGTGTTATGGTATGCTACTGTATATTAATTTACTGAATAGAACTAAGGTACAATAGACATTTCCCTCTGAAGGAAAGATTCCCAGTGCTTCCTCTGTCATGCATTAGTTAGTGTCTTGTCTTGTCTGAAAAGGCAGAACATAGCAGCTAGTACACTGGTAGGTTAGTGTGTGTGTGTGTATCCTTGATCCTTTTAAAATATTTTTTCTTCATTCTGCTTTCTGATTCTGTGACTTACCACAATCCAAAATTATTGTGCGCCTCTGAATCTAATCTGGATGAATGATTGCATGGTTAGTAAGTAAGTAGTAAATAAATAAATTAATAAATAGGGATACTATGTAAAAAAAGAACAGAAACAAAATGTATGTGCAAATCCTGTAAATCTATTAGAGTTTAAAAATGACAGACAATATCTGATTAGGCCTATTTTACACAAAATGAATTTTGAATTTGAAGCAAATAACACTGTTCAAAAAACGGTGGATTGAGGCCAAGAAAAGGCTGGAAAAGTTGTGGAATGCTAATTGTAACAGTGAAGAACATTTCCCAGCTACTTAAGTTATGTGGTTGGATGTGAGACTCTCAAAAATAAAGATCTGAGATGGAAATCAGTGGGAAACTGCTTAAAATAACAATAATAATCTACTCTCTGAACTCTACAACTTGAATAAAACTGCAGTCCAAACTTGTTACATTGGTGCATCAGTTAAAGATCACATTGAGTGCAACAATTAAATACATGATTAATTCCTTGTAAAGTTTAGCAAACTTAGTTTGTTTTACTCACTTTATCAATGTCGTGGAAAACCACCTTGATGTTTGCAAACCCCACAAATCAATATCCTAACCCACCCAACACACTTGGTCCAAACCAATAACTCACTGTTGTAATAAAGTTGTTGACAAAGACTTTATTCACAATACCAGCAAAGTATACAAGAGACAATTGCCCCAAAGTATAAGTGCTGAGCAGTGTGAAGGAGATCCGCTGCAGAGAGGATACAGTTTACCTTGAGAGTTGATCAGGCTCTGACTGTCCCTTCCAAACATCTACCCTTTATGCTGCTAGAATCACCCAGAGGCCCCCCCCCGAACCACCTGCGTCATATTAATTAATGTAGGAGGCCTCTGTCCTGTTCATATTGGTGGAATTCCTCACCCATCCGGTTATTAAAAAGAAACTATTATTCTTCCTTGCTGGGTATTTAGTCTGACGTATACTTCCTTATGCTGGACTCTTATCTTTATGATTTATATTCCCCTCATTTAGTCAGGACCTATCTGTACCATGGTTCTGATGTGAACAGCATCCATTCATACATCAGACCCCATTCACTGCCACCTTATCATGGTATCCTCCCAATGCTATCTTTCCCATGGTTCTGATGTGAACAGCATCCGCTCACACAGCGGCCCCATTCACTGTCACACATCATGGCATTCCTCCCAAACCGAGGCTCCTGCGGATCCGAAGCATGTCCCTGCATTAAATCTTATCTCTTGAACTGTTCAAGGCCTCATGTCCTCTGCTTGAACTACCCAAGTCTCTACTCTCTCTTTCTCTGCCAGAACTGCTTCGGCCTTCTGGGTTACCATTAAGATGTTGCAAACCACCCTTCTTTCATATGTTAGTATAAGCATTACACTCTCAAGTTAATATTGTATATACTAAAACAAACTTCATCTTCTTTATGATAATAATTTCCACATCAACTAACTTAGTTTTGCTTATTTACAGTAATAGGCTACTTTTGTCAAAATAGCTCTATGTTGTCATGCATATAACATTTAAGATCTAACATAAAAGACAGCATATTTTCACTATAACTTTCCATTGCATTAGCTATTGGATAAGCAATTAAACTCGCCACTTGGTTAATGTTTAATAATACACTGCCCAAAAACTATGCTATAAACTTACCGCAACTACATTTCTTATTTCAACATTGATCCCGTCTGAAAGCCAGAGAAGGATTAGCATATCAGATCTAAAATGCACAAATGCAACACAATTTGCTTTGAGAAACCGTTATCGAAAGGCTTTGGTAAATTTGGACGTGTGGTCGGTAAATATCAATTGGTGTTCTTGATTGTACCCGTGATAATATCAGCGGGTCTCAGTTCAGGCTTTTATTTTCTAGAGGATAGCGAGGAGAATGATATTGAAGAGCAATTCACTCCAAGAAACGGACAAGCTAAGACAGAAGGAGCATTTATCAAAGAGTATTTTCCGCGAAGTGGAGTTTTCTAGTTTGAGGCTTTACACAGAGGGAACGTTTGCTTCGCAGCGAACTCAACAGACATTCTCAACCGGAATGCGTTCGAAGGAATAGTTCAGTTAGACCTCAAAATTAAGCAGATAAAACCACATGATAGTAAGCTGAAATTTTCGGACATGTGTGTCAAAACAAACGGTGAATGTGGTTTAAATCCGATTCTGGATTTCATTAACGCTTCCATTAATAATGACACATATATTTCCCATGGCACAACGGAGTATTCATAGACACAGTTTACTCAATACTCAAACTTCACTTTGTACTCTGCGCAAGCTATTCGACTGTTATTTAATTATTATTATTTAATGGAGGACCGAAAAAGTGAATCAGACCTGTGGTTGAAGAAGTTCATTGAGACTTTGTCAAAAGATACAAATAATACGGTAAGAAAAAAAAAAAAAGAAAGAAAATGTAGCCAACCAAACTCTACTATCTTGCATGCATTTTATGAAACTGTATTTTTGAGGGAGCACCCTCACCACAATTATTTATCCATATTGCAGTTAAGATGCCTACACCTTCCCTGGTACTGGTAGTCACCTCAACATCAACAACAAGTTTTGTATTGCAGAGAAGGGGCCAGACTAAATCATTTAAGGGCAACATTTTTTACTTGAAAATATGACTCGAAATGAGGACTTTTAGTAGAGCCTGCTCAGCCGCTTCCTGTAGAATGCATCAGTGTTAACAGACCAGTCCAATTTCTTGTCGAATTGTAGTCCAAGGTATTTGTTCATACTGATTGTCTCTACATCCACCCCATCAATTGACCTCCTGAAGTCCACCACCATTTCTTTGGTTTTGGTGGTGTTCAACTGCAGATGGTTTGTCTTACACCATCCCACAAAGTCCTCCACAAGACTCCTGTACCCTCCCTGATACACCCCACAATTGCAGTATCATCAGTGAACTTCTGCATGTGGCATATCTGAGACTTGCATCTTAAGACAGACAAAGTGAACAGTACAGGAGACAGACCAGTTCCTTATGGTGCACCAGTACAAGAGGCCCATAAGAAAGCCCAACCTATGACATTGTGCTTTAATAATATAGGCTGTGCATGGCTAATCAAAGTGTGATTATGTTCATTTGTGCAGAGAAACTAAAGCATAATATGGCTACATGGCTGTGCTAATTAATAAAAACCAAAAGCTTTGTTGGGTAGGCATGCTGTTTAAATGTATCGTAGGTCCATTCTGTTCAGGTCTAGCCTAGGTGTAGCCTACTAAACCTGTCTGTTAAACAGACGTACAGACAATGTAGCCAGCCTACATAAAAGCGGAGCTTTTAATATGAGGTAAAAAGCTCACGAGTTGTACGGTATGACAGCTGTTCAAGGAGCCAAACCCAAATGTAACCTGTTCTTACTTGTAGCTTGTACTTGTAGGTATAGGCTAATTTGTCATTTTAGTGAGCTAGCAAACATAGACTATCTGCTTACCATGATTCTGTTGATTAAGAAGTAATTCATTTTCATGTAAAGACTCCACTTATTAAAAGACAGACTTAATTTGCTGTGTTATTTTCTCCATTGCTATTGACTTATGTCCAACTGTAAATGCATAGTTAAGTAGTCTAGCAGGCTGGCAGATGTAGGCTAAGTGACAGTATGGGTTCATTGTTACAATATTGCTATGAGAGATTCTACAGCATGGCACACTGCCATGTAGCAGACATAACACACTGTGTCACATTATTTTAGGCTACAGACAGAATCTGATCTGATTTATTATAGAACAACTGGTTTGTCATTACATATCTTATTATTTGAGTGTTCCATGCAAGCTGTAAAGTATTTGATGTCGTACCAAAAAAGTAGTATTGCCAGACAACACCAGGTTGTAAAGTACTATTAATGCGGCAATACTGACGATGGCAGCCCTGGTAGGTACCTTTTCCAGATGCAGAGTCATATTAAAGACATGTTGGAGTGGCTCCCCCAGTTTTGCCTCAGCAATCTTGCTCAGATGCCATCTGGCTAAGCTTTTGGTTTCAGGCTCCTCAACTCTCCTCTATCCTGGTATGCGGTGATTGTGGGGGGTGGGGGACGTTTGCAATGCCTGGTAGCAGCGGTGGTAGTGGTGGGGGCTTGCAGTGGAATGTCACAAGTTGGCGATGAAAGCATGGGTTTTATGGCTGTGTAATCAGCAGATAACGGTGGGGGATGTGTTTACATTATGAGACATTTGATTTTATGAATTTGCCCTAACATTAAATAAATAAATAATGAGTAAATAAAATAATAAAAATTATTACTAGATGTCCAGAGTAGATGATATAAAAATTTTCTATGTTGCTCTCTTCTCATAATATTTCATAATGGTCCACTGCAAATATTGTTTAACGCCAATTCATGTTGATCAACCTTTCAACTATTGTCCTTTGAAAGAGGATGCTACTCCTTGTGATTGCTTAGAGATGTATGTTTAACTGGTGGTGTCACACTCTGGCTGGACTGTGTGAGGAATAAGGTGTGGGTGGCCACCTTCGGTGTGCTGGCTGCAGGCTTGGCAGTTCTCACCAGTTTTGGATTGGTGCTCCTCTGTGGAATGCCTTTCGTTATGACTGTGGCGTCAGCTCCCTTTCTTATTCTAGGTATGAAAAAACAGCTGTTCAGTTCATGGTCATTTGCCAATAGGTCAGATGTTCAAAAGCCCAATAACAGGCTAATCATAAGAACAATCATCAGTGTATCAGCTATTTTATTTTATTGGGATATTATTGGGAATGAGATATTTCTGATTTCATAGATTTTACATAATTGCAAATGCAATGCAATCTGTAATTCATGGCCCTCTGCCACAGGTATTGGTGTGGATGACATGTTCATCATGATCTCATGCTGGGAGAAAACAAATGTTAAAGACAAGGTGGAGGATCGCATGGCCGAGCTGCTGTCTCCATAACCATCACCACCCTCTTCTGCTACATCTACATCACATCTACATTCTTTGGTGCCTTTCTAGCTTTGAATGGACGACAAGAGGGAAGCAACAGACACTGGTTCACATGCAGGAAGGTTCAATATCCATACCGAGACCACAAGAGCAATCAATGCTCAGTTGGTGGAGCTTATGCTGAGACAGGTGCGGAGGAGGAAATGCCCATTAATATCCTCTTCAGAAAGTACTAAGGTGTTTGTTATTTTGATCTACTGTGGGTATTTGGCAGGTAGCATGTGGTTGTTTTCAAATTAAGGAGGGAATTGATCTGAAAAATCTAGCACCAGATGGTTCATATGTAGCTAACTACTATGACAGTGAAGACAGTTATTTCTCAGAATATTGTCCTTTTGTCATGTTGGTTATAAAAGATGAAAACTTCTAATACTGGGGAAAAAAGTGCTTGTGAAAACCTTACTACATGCTTGAATGCCAGAAATATGACTATATCTTGGCTTCAGCCATATATTGCTCATGGAAACCGTGTTGGTTTAAATCTTTTAAATGAACCGTTTTTATGGAAAAATTACTACATTTCTTAATATATCAGGTTTCAAACAGGATGTTAATATTTCCTGTGACAAAATACTGGCTTCGCAAATATTCATCCCTACTGTAGACATCACCACTGCAATTGATGAGAAGTTAAACTTTTTTAGAGACACGGCTTCCACTTGTGGGCAAAATATGGATCTGTTCGTTTACCACCCTTCATTTATTTTGATCAGTATGCTGTCATTGTTAGCAATACTATCCAAAATATTGTAGTTGCTACTGTGGTTATGCTTATAATTTCTCTTCTGTTGATTCCACATCCTCTCTGTTCTCTGTTGGTGACCTTTGCCATAGCCTCTGTTATAGTTGGTGTAGCTGGTTTCATGGCTTTATGGGATGTTAATCTAGACTCTGTCTCCATGATCAACCTTGTTATCTGCATTGGCTTTTCTGTGGACTTTTCTGCTCACATTTCCTACGCCTTTGTCTCAAGTGGAGAGCAAATAGCTGATGCAAAAGTTATTGATGCCATGTACAACCTTGGCTATCCAATTGTACAAGGAGCTGTGTCTACCATTGCTGGCATTGTGGCCCTCTCCGCAGCAAAGAGCTACATCTTCAGAACGTTTTTCAAGATTATGTTTCTAGGCATCTCATTTGGTGCAGTCAATGGCATTGTGTTCATCCCCGTATTCCTAACATTTTTTGGGTGTTGAAGTAACATTCAAGAAGAAAAGGGCCACACTGTTAATGAACAGAGTTGTAACAGGGGTAACATTATGGAATTGCCTATGTCTGGGAGAAACCACAATCAGAACCGTTCAAACTATTCAACAGATCCTGACTGTCCCTAAAAAAGTTGGGAAGAATCATACAAGTATGATAAGTACAAGTATAATACAGTATAATTTGATAAACATAAGTATAATTTTACAAGAGAAATATACATTTACATTTTTATTGGTAGAAAGGTGATTATACACACACACACACACACACACACACATGTATATATATAAACACACACACACTCTGTATATGGTAACATACTGTGTAATAGGCAAAATTATAAGAAATTGTACAGTGCCACTGCTTTGAGACATCACTGCCATCTAGTGGCACAAATCAATACCCGCTGCATTGCTTTTCTGGATTGATATCGTAATAATGTTTACAGGAGCATTGTACGGATAACGTGAGAGCGGTTCGCACAATGGATAGTGATGGTTTCTTTTGGGACACTTTGTGCATTTCATTTCACGTTATTTGGGATGTACAAAGAAAGGTTTCATGGAATGGGGCGTGTACAGTTTCATCTGAATATTTTAGTTTGGTTTAGTATGATTCCCACTCAACTCTTTGTACTTGAGACCCCTGGACATTTTAGTTTGTTTTATTTCCCAACAATCTTTTTTTGTTAAAGAACAGGTATGGTGTGTGTGTGTGTGTGTGTGTGTGTGTGTGTTCAAAAATACTCAATTTGTTGAAGTGATGAAAAAGTCAATGTTCATCAATTTTTTAAATTAATTTAATATTAATGTTAATGTTCACTTATATCCACAAGCTTTGATAGGTTATGGCAAAATATTTTACCATATAAATGTTTTAATACATATTTTACCACTTTTTGTTCTCACGTTGAGCCCAGTGAATGCAATAGATGTACAATATGTATTTCACTGTTTCCACTTTTTGGGCAGTGTGTTAATCTCCATCTTGTTCATATGGTGCACCCAAGAGCAACAGGGGCAAGGAAAAACTCCCTTATGTTCAGTTAATCTAGGAAGAAACCTTGGGCAGATCCATGACTCAAGGGGCTAACCCAACTGCCAGGGGTCATGGAGAAAAATTACAATCAGTAGTAACCATGACAGACTATAAGTTGCCTATGGTTTTAGCTAAGGTTCATAATAGTTCATAATAGAGTATTATCCCACTTTTACATTACATGGTAGTCAGTCTATAGGTGATTATCAGGAATTATGGCTGGACAATGTAGCAGCGGCCAGGCATAGTGACAAACTCAAAGGAATGAGATGGGTCATGGGGGTAACAGTAAGGGTCCATTTGACAGCGCCATTGTGAGGGGGGGTCAATCACAAAGCCTCTGGAAGGGGAGTCGGTCCTGACTTGGGCCTCCCGTAGTGTTGGTTGTAGTCAGGAGGGGAGGGTGAGAGGAGTCCACCGGAATGAGGCAGGGATGACACTCAGCAAAGATAATTGTGGACAGAGGAAAATAGTGAATTTGAATAGTGAATAGTGAACAGGCTCACACATCAGAAAGCAGTAATTTGGGCATACCTATATGTGTGTAAATATATATACACATACATACACACACACACACACACACACACACACACACACACAATGATTTGCCATGCACCATCCCTAACTATGGGAAACAGTAAAGAGGAAGGTTTTAAGTCTAGACTTAAAGGTATTGAGAGTGTCCGCTTGTCGAATGTGGGGGGGGGGGGGGGGAGAGACTATTCCACAGGAGGGGTGCTCAGTAACAGAAGGCTTTTCCTCCTATCGTAGATTTTGATATTCTTGGGATTACAAGGAGACCAGCATTTTGGGATCTTAGGGTAAGGGACAAGTAAGTCTTTAATATATGTTGGTGCATCGCCCTTGAGGGCTTTGTAGGTTAGGAGGAGTATTTTAAAATCAATTTGACTTTTAATAGGGAGCCAATGTAGGGAAGCAAGAATAGGAGAGATATGTTCATATTTTTTAGTCCTGGTGAGTGTTCGGGCTGCAGCATTTTGTAATAGTTGTAGGTTTTTGATGCAAGTATTGCTACACCCAGAGAACAGAGCATTGCAATAATCAAGCCTGGAAGTAATAAATGCGTGTATTAACTTTTCAAAGGATAGGAACTTTAGCAATATTTCGTAGGTGGAAAAAAAGATGTTTTTGAAATGTGTTTTACATGACTATTCAGAGAGAGGTCCTGGTCAATAATTACCCCGAGGTCTTTAACTTCTGCATCACATGACAGTGACAGGCCACTGAGTAAGTTGTGGTGATGGGGTAGAATGTTGGTCAGCTGTTTAGGGCCAATCATCATAACTTCAGTTTTATCAGAATTTAAACAAAGGAAATTATTAGTCATCCAGGTTTTCATGTCTAGGAGACATGCATCAAGTTTAGTCATTGGCATATAGTCATTAGGCTTCATAGAAAGGTAAAGCTGGGTATCATCAGCATAGGAGTGGAAAATAATACCATGTTTCCTTATAACAGATCCTAAAGGTAACATGTACAGGGAGAACAGCAGGGGACCTAGCACTGAGCCTTGGGGTACACCAAACCTTACTTTGGTATGGGTTGATGACTCATTATGAGCGTGTACAAACTGGTAGCGACCAGAGAGGTATGATTTGAACCAGGCTAATGCAGTGTCTTTGATGCCTATCGTGTTCAAGTCTGTGTAGTACCATGGTCAATAGTGTCAAAGGCAGCACTAAGATCCAGTAGGATTAATATTGAGATATATATATATATATATATATATATATATATATATATATATATATATATATATATATATATATATATATATATATATATATATATATTACCAGATGCGATAAGGAGGTCATTGAAGACTTTAACTAGGGCTGATTCTGTGCTAGGCTAGTTCTAAAGCCTGACTGGAAGGTTTCCTGGATATTATTGTCAGTTAAGAAGCTACAGATTTGCTTGCACACTATTTTCTCAAGTATTTTTGAAACAAATGGGAGGTTAGATATGGGTCTGTAATTAGCAAGGACATCAGGATCAAGGTTTGGTTTTTTAATTGATGGTTTAATAACAGATGTCTTGAAAGATTTTGGGACATGCCCAGCTATGAGTGAGTCATTTATAATTTTAAGAATCGTCTCAGCCAATAGAGGGAGAGCTGCCTTAAGAAGATCAGTTGGGAGAAGAGCTGAAGAGATCAAAGACGTAATTTCTGATATATTGGTGGGTGTGAATGAAGCAAAGTATGCTACAGGTTGACTAGAGCTAGCTGTAACCATTACATGTGGTCCAACTGGATTTGAGGTTACAAGGGAGTTGTTTATTTTAAGTCTAATAGATTCAATTTTGTCATTAAAATAGTCCATGAAGTCCTTGCTGCTTAGACTTATTGGAATGGAATGGGATACCTCAAACCTGCTTTTTGTTAAACAGGATATAGTGTTAAAAAGGAATTTTGGATTATCTTTATTATTGTGTATAAGTGAGGAATAATATGCTGATTTGGCATTGTTAAGTGCTGTCTTGTACTCTTTTAAGCTATCTTTCCAAGCAAGGCGGAACACTTCAAGTTTAGTGGCATACCATTTCCTTTCAAGTCTACAAGCAGCTTGTTTCAGTAAGCGAGTCTGTGTGGTATACCATGGGGCAATTTTTTCTTGTTTCCTAGTTTTCTTTTTGAGTGGTGCAATTGTGTTGAATGTGGAGTATAGTACATTTACAACACTGTCAGTTAATTGATCAACTTGGGTTGGGCTTGGAATAGAGCCTTCTAATACAGGGCTATATTGGCTCAGCAGAGACTCAAGGAGAGATGGAATTTTTGCTATGAAGTCATCTGTAGTTTTGAGAGTTATGTTTCTAGTGTAGTAGTAGACTGAATTAGGTGCTACATAGTCTAATGTGATTTTTAAAGTTAATAAGTAGTGGTCAGTTAGTGTAGAGTGTTCTCTAGAGTGTTCTAAGTTGTTCTATTTGTACTCCATGTGTCAGAACAGGATCAAGGGTCAAAAGAATCGTTGCATTAAAGATAACTGTATGTGTGATTATGTAAACTTGGCTCAGTGTGCTTCCAAAGAGAATTTATTTTACAAAGTAATATGAGCTAAGCTTTGCATAAAAAAATATTACATGTTTGGAGATATGTGAACTTTATAGTTGAGGTAAACTTTCTGAAACTTTTTTTTAATGCCAGTGGCACAGTGGTTTCTATTCTGGGCCGCAGACACTCAGTTTTCTGTCAACAACCAGCACAGCTGGGTCATCAGAGATCAATTGGTCGTTGGCCACTCAGGCCTATTGTTTCTGTCTGACTCTTGGTGGGCGGTCTCAGCAGAGTGCAATCAATCACTGTTCCTAATAGCAGGAGTGACACTGAAGCGTCAGCCCTTGTGTTCAGCCCTCCCTGTGTGAAGACTGACTGGGGTAAAGACGAGCGTGTCTACCTGCGGGTGTGAAGTCTGACTGGGGTAAAGACGAGTGCGTCTACCTGCGCGTGTCCACCGAGCAAGGACACCGACCTATCTAACAAATTATCATGTCCTATTCTCTGTAACTTACTCTTCCATTCAACTTTCATCTTGCCACAATGTGTCTCTATTCCATTCCAGTTGTCTCCAGTTGCCGCAGATTCCGCTTCTACAAAAGGAAGCGGATCCTTGCAAACCTCCGCTCTAGACACCATGTCCCCTCATCCACAAACAACTCATTCACTGTAGATCTGTGGAACTGTCAGTCTGCGGTGAACAAAGCAGACTTAATTTCGGCTTATGCAAACCATCTTTCTCTGGACATCCTGGCTCTCACAGAGACCTGGATCAAATCTGAAAACTCTGCCACTCCTGCTGCACTCTCCACCAACTATGCTTTTTCCCACACCTCACGCCCATCCAGGAGAGGGGGTGGTACGGGGCTGCTAATATCAGACAAATGGAAATATACCCAACTGGTACCATCTGTCACATACAGCTCCTTTGAATACCATGCCATCTTGGTAATGGCACCAATATATCTGTGTGTTATCTATCGCCCTCCAGGTCAAAAGGGGGATTTCCTAGAAGAACTTGACACTCTGCATTCTTCTATCCCTGAACATGACTGTCCCACGCTTGTTCTCGGTGATATGAGCATCCACTTAGACAATCCAGGTTCTGCAGAATTCCTATCTCTGATGGACTCCTTTGAGCTACAGCAGCTTTACAGCCCTCCAACTCACAAAGCTGGTACGGAACTTGATCTAATTTTCACCAGGAAGTGCGCCGCTACATTGCAGACAGTTACCCCTCTACATCTATCTGACCATTACTTTATTCAGTTCAAGGTTTCCCTCTGTCGGCAACCATGTGCTCCTACTCCCACTGTCTCGGTCCGTCGTAATCTACGGAATCTATCTCCCACTCACTTTTCCTCCTTGGTGGCGTCTGCTCTACCACCATCTAGAAGCTTCTCTTCTTTTGAGGTAGATGATGCCACAGAGTCACTCTGTTCTGCGCTGAGCTCCTGCTTGGATCGTGTGTGTCCTCTGTCCCAGACCCGCATGACCCACTCAGTCTCACGCGTGGCTTAATGACTCACTTCGGTCAATGCGCACTGACCTCAGAGCTGCTGAGAGGAAATGGCACAAAACCAAGAATTCGGCTGATCTAACACAATTCCAAATACTACTATCCTCCTTCTCATCCAGTGTCACTGCTGCGAAAATGGCTTTCTATCACGACAAAATTCACAATGCCACGGACACCAAGAAACTCTTTTCCACCTTTAAATCTTCCAGTGCACAGGAAATCACACTTTGACATGGAACAGGAAAGTTGACCGAAGTTTGAATGCATGCTCATTGTCTACATGCATGAGTTGCAACTGGGTGACACGAAAGATAATGGCCTTCTTTGTGTCCTGATATAAGGGCATAATGGACTTGGCGGAGGCAACTCCACTCCACTAACACGCTGTAGAGTACATTTTCGCCACCTCATCCTCATCCATTTCTCTTGACAGCCATTATCCATAACTTAAAAGAAAACAAAGTATAGAAAATATATATATTTTTCTTGTTTATGTATGCTAATGATCAGTTCGATATTAATCTAGGAGTATAACCATAGCCATCATTATGTGATAATTCAGTAAGGGGATAACAGCCGATAAGGTGACAAGTTTGATGGAAATAATGGTGAGGTGGTGGCGGAGAACGTGCGAAGTCTCCTCCGACTCATTATTGCCACCAAACTGGTCACCTCAGAAGTATGCACTGAGCACTTGTAACCCTTCATTATTTGGCATGACCAGTTGGGCATACAAGAGGACAGTTAACAAATTGAAGAGTTATAATGCTTTGTGACACTTCAACTTGTAAAGGCTTATATCATGACATTATAATGCCTTATATATACAGTCATCAGAATGTATACACAGCTATAAACACAAATGGCATTAGTTTATGAATGCATTACAATCCTTTATGAATATGTTTATATTGTTTTATGAATACTGGGTTCATAGAAAGTGTTCCCAACATATTTATGTCTGAGCTGTGTAAGTCTGTGATGCAGTGACTGTGAAGCTCAAGACGAATTTCCTCTTGGAGACAATTAAGTATACTTTACTTTTCTTACTTAAAGGCTTCCATGCAAATGCTTAGGATCTCTTTTATGATGATACTTACAATATGTAATGAGCCACAAGCAGAGTCCCCACAGTGATGATCACTAACGTATACTTCATTGCATTAATGTCCCACACTATTCTTCACTAATCAAACTAAAAGCTACCTTATCTCAACACAACTTGTCAGTGATACCGCAGCCTCAGAGGAAGTAACAACTCCTCCCCAAAACCACACCATAAAACTACATGCAAGGTTCAGGTGTCTGAGTCTTTTTAAACTTCTGGCATGTCTGAGTCAACAATAATTAATTTACTTGCTGATTGCATTAAACTGCAATTGGAATGGACATCAACATGTCACTCATAAGATGCCTCAAGACTAGCTCTTGGATATGGAAGGAACATAGTCCCTAACATTAGTTTAAGGCTAAGTATGCTGTAACCAGCAATCCATCTCCACAAAGCAAGGACACAGTTCTAGATGACATACAGTAGAGGAAAGACACTTACATTTTCCTACTGCACAAGTAACCCATCCAGATAGCAGGACCAGCATGGCCAGAATCAAAGCCTGTCTCCTCAACATTGCAAGGTGTGTGTATGTGTGTGTATGTGAAAGCTGCAGGATTGCTGATGGAAAGCATAATTCAAATGGTATGGGCTGATAGTCATGGTGTCACAAACCACTGAACACATGATGGTGCTGATGGCCAATGCATATTTTTGCATAGGCCATTAGGCAACCTGCAATAGTTTGTAAAGCCCTTTCAGTTTTGCTTGCTTGTTTTTTTTTTTTCTTCTGGCAAGTAAGGCAAAAATAATAGTGGAGTTCCAAAGACCATACATGCACACAGCTTTTGGAACCCACTGCAACTGAGCAGGAAGAATGACTGATCAAGGGAATTTCACATGTGGGCTGCATTTGATTCACAAGAACTTCACAAATTCACAAATGTGCCTCAGACTATTTTTTAAAGAATTTTAATAAACAAAGCTGCAACATGCAGAGAAAATAATTAACGAATGTTAGATGTGAAATCAGTTTAATTGTGGAATTTGCTAATTAACATCATGTTCATGGTAGGCTGATGAATGTACTCCAGCTGTACAACAGCTACCACTAGAAGGAACTGTTCTGTCCCTGTTCCATGTCTTTGAGACCAGTTTCATTTACTTTGCCGGGCCATGATAGGCAAATGTTACCAAATGGCTATACGTTGCACTTCCTTTGAACTCATCAGTTCACCTCTTGCTCTTAATCTCTTGCACTGTTTGAGAATTCGTAAAGTTAGGCCCTTCTTTCTACTTCCACTTCCACTAACCTTTGCCAAAAATAAAACCACATCAGCAGTAAGTAACCTAAACAAGATGTTTTTACTGTCAACACTGAGAGAAAGATCTGCCATCCTGGTGGCTGAAAAAAGCTTTTGCTCATTGTTCAGTGCCTGGTATCTCCACTAAATGACAATGAACTGTATTAACAGTCCTGGTCTTCAGGCTACCTCTCCTCTATGAAGCATGCTTATCAGTGGGTTTATACACAAGGCTAAAGCTGAAAAAGCAAATGTATTAGCTTATGATTATATTGATACTCCGAGAGCAAAACCTGCTTCTTCCTTCTCCTGCAGGCCGTTTCTACTCTGTGATCTTTATCAAGCAGAGACATTGTTGGTATTCACTGTGATTGCAGAGCTGTAAAGAGAAGAGCAAGTTTTATTTATTTTTTCCAAATAGTGAAATGCATGGGTTACTGTGTGTATCTGAATGTATCATCAATAATAAGTAAAAGCTAAATAAAATACTGTTAAATAATTTCTTTCAGATCAGACCTTTTATCTTCTTTGCCACCCATCGTGCTTTTGGGTCAGCGCAGTACTGCTTTCCACCCACTGTGGTAAAACTGTAAAAAAAAAAAAAAAAAAAAGTGTGTTGATTTATATTTTGGCAATAAAGATAAAAAAAAACTACTTCTATGTGATAAGAAGCATGCTTATTATGCTAAGACACAATGCTTATTCTGGAATGGAAAGCAATAAATAATGAGTAACACTTTAGATTATGATGCATGAAATGAAGTGTCCTATGAGTTCCAGTTTTCCACTTCTAATCTGTCGTAAAAGTTAGCAGAAAGACCACAATCTCTCACAAGTCTCACAGCATTAGTAGTGCACTAGTTAAGGATACCGTTACACGCATTTGATATATCCTATATCCTGGGCCTTACCTTTGGGTGAGGCTCGTTGAGTGCACTCCTTGATTTCATAATAGCATATAAGACCATGCAGAATAAGTTTGATGTGGAATGTGTTAGTCCAGACTACTTACAGTATTCATTAATTACTCTATCATCTATCTCTGACTTACAACATAATATCTTCATTTTGGTAGTACTTGCCAGTTGTTCAATTTAAAATACTGCAAATTTCATGTTAGCGATATGCACTCTTTGTTCTTTTTTCATTGTGTTGTAGCTTGAATGCTATCCTCTTTTGTAATTTGCTTTGGATAAAAGCATCTGCTAAATGCATGAATGTAAATGTCATAAAGTTTATAATCTAAATTGTTACCAAGTAATGCCAAATAATAATAATCCCAAATGCTTTTTTATTTTCAGATAAAATGTCAGATATGCCATGCTGTTTGGGAACATCGGCTTTCATTGTACTCACACAATAGCCTCAATGCATGGAGGCTGTGCATGCTGCTGCTGAAAGGACTTGATGTTTGGGATCACACCACTGGAAACCTTCTTGCAGCATAGGGGCACCTTGGTTGGTATGCGGACTACAAGAAAACAAAGTTGTGACTATAAGATCAGAAGCCTTCTTTGTCTTTAGGACACATTAACCAGTATGACAGAAAGCAATTGTGTAGAGAGGCAGATACAAAGACATTGGCAGTAGGGCAGTGGAAACATCAAGGCAAAAAACACTTCTATCGAGGAACAAAGTAACTGGAGATTATATCCCATCACAAAGGTTGGAGTGTATTACAGACCGCAAGATGTTGTGGGGTGAACGAAACATCATATATAAATGCATACATCTGCTCAGACTCACACATTCAGTTTCACCAAACTGCTGTTATTTGCAGTATATGTGCAATGTGGTCAAAAATATGTACATTCAAATGTGTTATTAAGGCTCAAATTTACAAACCACAAAAAGCACAATAACTCCAAAATTAAAGATTGCATTGTCTCATAACATGACATATGACACATAGCGCTTATACGAATGATACTTGACACACACAAAAACCCACTGCCCTCCACTGAGTTTGGTACTTACAACTTGCAACACACACTGCACACAGCACAGCGATCAGCAACACGCGTCGCATCATCCTCTTTACAACAGCAACGTTCATATGAACAGAAGCTAAGTATTTTAGGACTATGTACACATCACTCAGTCAGGAAGTAGAGGCTATTAAAACTCCACCCTAAACCATGTGATCAAGCCAAAGTTAGGGTTTGCCAGTAGCATCAACAAAACAAGTCCCTTAATGTTCATTTGCTTGAAAAATGTATGTAAGCATGTAAGCAGCATCTCTACTTCTCACCATGCATCTCTCATAGTGATGCACTGTTGTCACTGAAGGACCCTATTCACAGTTTGGTTGTGAAAATGTTCACAGACTTCAGATGTGTGCCTCTTTGTTGTGGCATGTGTCCGTGACAGTACTACAGCTCAGAGGGTATACTGCGTTCAGAATGTCAGCCATGTCTTTGAGCAGTGCAGCTAGCCTACTCTGACGGTCTCATTGAGACAAAGATGTATAAGTGCAAGTGCTTGTAGGTCTTAGACAATCTCAGTACACTCTCAATAAAACATTCCACTGCATGCAACTGTCCCATACAGCATTCTATCTTTTAACTTTTACATAAACTTACATAAAATTTTAACTTTTCCAATGTGTATTGTGAAGGCTGCCATACATTCCTTCTGAGCTTTGCAATGAGGTGTTGGGATATTCTACCAGCTTAGCTGACCCAACTACAGTTAAGACAGGTATTGTCTAAGATTGCACCCCCCTATGTAGCCTATTAGACATGTGTAAAAAATCCTTACAAACAAGTGCAATATCAATATGATTGTAACATATTGCAAGACTATTCCCATTTAAAAGAGGTCACAATCTTTTTCATTTGGCCCAACAAACATTTTTAACACTTCCCAGGGGTGTTACTCAGACCCAACATTACTGCTGATAACAGTCTTGTCTTTGTTTCACAGAAATAATTTTACCAAATTCTGGTTTGGTTTCTCCTAATTCTGCTTTTGGAGCAAAAGAATAGCAGAAGAGCAATTTAAGATCTCAAGATGGATTGAATTGGGATTAGCAAATACAAGCAATATAGCGCTGAGTTTGCACAGTTTGCACAGATGTACAGTGTTTTCTATTTCATACCTGAAACAGCAAGTATGAAGGACCAAGTTTGGTAATGAAAAGCGGCCACAACTTGAATGCGGTGACATAATAACGAAAGCAACAGATATGGTAATGTGTGTAATATGGAAAGTAAGACTGAAGAGAGGGTAGGGGGTGGAGGGGTTGTGTTTGAACTGAAATTACATTCACTCACACCGATCCTTGACATATAAATGTCCAGGTTAAGATTAAAAAAAAAAAAGAAATTATAACAATGTATTTTCAGGTAGAGCTATATGCCCATTGTACACAGCAAAGAAGTCCATTAAGTATAATTCTAATTCTGAATGCATATTGATTTGATTGTCATATGGTTTTGGTATCCATAAGAAGTGAGAAGTAAAAGCAGTTGATCATGGTCTAACATTAGACTGGACAATGTTGGATGTGATAGAGGGAACTTCACATGTTTGATTCACAAAAATCAAATTTGCAAATTTGCTTGACTTCAATGATCATAGGACATTTTTAAAAAGAATTTTAATATTCCAAGTTGCAACAGACAAACATACAGACAAAATTGCATTAAAGAATGTTAGACATGAAATGAATTCAGTTCCGGGATTTATTATGTCATGTTCACATTAATTGTAATGAATGTGCTTTTAAAACCTTTCAGAGAGAGAAACCTGTCTAATTTCAGTTCTGCTATTTATTGGCAAAAAAGAGTTTACGTACTTTGAATTAATCGCTCCTTCTTAATTCCTTGCACTGATCTGGAATGAATACCATTACTTACTTTGCTAGTAACCTTTGCTAGCTGATAATCATCTGATTCAGCATCGACTGGGAGACCGGCACTGTCCAGGAGTGGGGGCCGGACTGTTATCAGACCTGAATAACATCTCCTGCCTGCTCCGAGACTCCAAGCCCAGCCCTGGACCTCTCCAACGTGCCCAGGTGTTACCAGGACTTATGAGAGGTTTTTAACAAAACGAGAGCCACGTCCCTGCCTCCCCACTGACCGTATGACTGCGCAATCGACCTGCTTCCTGGCACTGCTCCTCCCAGGGAGCGACTCTACTCCCTCTCGGCCCCGGAGAGACATTCCATGGAGGACTACATCTCTCAGTCACTGGCAGCAGGCATCATTCGCCCGTCCTCTTCTCCTACCGGGGCCGGGTTTTACTTTGTGGGGAAGAAGGATGGTTCCCTGTGTCCGTGCATTGATTACCGGGGCCTGAACGGTAACGGTGATATAACGGTGAAGAACCTTACCCTCTCCCTCTGCTCACCTCTGCCTTCGAGCCGCTCCAGGGAGCCACGGTCTTCACAAAATTGGATCTCTGCAACGCCCATCATCTGCTGCGCATCCGGGAGGGCGACGAATGGAAGACGGTGTTCAACACCCCCACTGGTCACTACGAGTACCTGGTAATGCCGTTTGGGCTCAGCAACGCCCCCGCGGTTTTCCAGGCGCTGGTCAACAACGTTCTGCGTGACATGTTAAACCGGTTTGTCTTTGTCTACCTGGACGACATTCTGATTTTTTCAAAAGACCTTTCAGAGCACATGCAGCACGTCCGCCTGGCACGTCTGCCAGCAAAATGGCCCAGTTCACCCCTCTGCCCGTGAAACTGTGCGAGAGGTGTTCCACCATGTTTTTTCGCCTTCATGGCATCCCCAGGGACATAGTTTCCGACCGTGGTCCCCAGTTTACCTCCACTTTCTGGAAAGAATTCTGTCATCTATGGGGGGCCCCGGTCAGCCTGTCCTCCGGTTTCCACCACCAGTTTAATGGTCAGACCGAGAGGATTAATTAAGAGCTGGAGAAGGCGCTCCAATGCATGGCATCCAGAAATCCTCTCGCTTGGGTCCAGCAACTTTGGGTGGAGTACGCACACAATTCCCTCATCTGTACTGCCACAGGTATGTCCCCTTTCCAGTGCATTTATGGTTACCAGCCACCCCTCTTCCCCAGCCAAGAAGGGGAGGCGTCCTGTCCTTCAGCTCTTGCTAACGCCCGCCGCTGCCTGGGCACGGGCTCGCACCACTCGTCTCCATGACGTCACCAGTCGGAGAGAACCACCGTCGGACCCACGCTCCCTCATACTGGTGGGCCAGAAGGTGTGGCTTTCAGCCAAGGACCTGCCGCTGCAGGTGGAGTCACGCAAGCTGGCTCCCCGGTTTCTGGATACATTCCCCATTGAGCGGGTAATTAGTCCAACGGTGGTTTGGCTCCGCCTCCCCAGCAACATGAGGGTACACCCATCTTTTCATGTTTTTAGAATCAAACCAGCCCACAACAGCCCATTGGTGCTGGCAGCGCCACCAACCCTGGCCCCCCACCTCCTGGACGATGGATACACCGTGCGCAGTCTGCTCCGGTCCCAACTGAGAGGCCGCGGCATCCAGTACCTGGTGGACAGGGAGGGGTACGGTCCGGAGGAAAGATCCTGGGTCCCCGCCAGTAGGATTCTGGACAGGACCTTAATCACGGATTTTCACCGGCAGCATCCGGACAAACCCTCTTTCCGCTGGGGACGTCCTAGGGGCGTTCAACCCCCAGTCCTGCGTCTGCGCCTACCCTGCCCTCCAATGACGGTGAACCCAAGCATCCTCCGGGGACGAGGCCATGGCATCAGACCACTCGGAGGAGTTCTAGTCCCTCCGTCAGGTTGTTCCCTCTCCACCCACCCGTTTTGGTGTTTCCTTGGGGACTTCTGGGGCCGTCCCTTGGGGGAGGTGGTTCTGTCACAACCCTGTCCTGTCTATCTCTGTTTCCTCCCGTCTGCCGTTCACAAGCTTAATTGATTTCAATCACGTTCTCTCACTTCCTTGTTTCTCCGCTAATCACTGGTTAAGACCACCTGCTTCCCACTGATTGTTCCCTATTGTTCTCCCCAGCTGTGTCTTGTTTTCCCCTAATGTCCGTGGGTATTTATTCCCCTCTGTTTCATCCACTCCTTGTCGGTGTATTAGCGAACCTGTACGTGTTTATAGCTGAAGGCAAGCACTTGAATCCTGACTCCTGTCTGCTCCTCTGTTTCCTGTGTCTGTTACCTGCATCTGTTTCCAGCCCGTTTCCTGTTTCCTGTCTGGTTCCCTGTCTGTTTCTGTTTGTCTCTGTTTCCCTGTATGATCGTCTGCCTGTTGCCGAACCTGGACCACCTGTGACCTACGCCTCTGCTCCTCTGCCCCTGGTTACTGACCCATTGCCTGCCCACGACCAACGCTCTGCTCGCCTATCCTGGATTCTGACCTGTGTTCTAACTTCGACTGACGCTCTGCGCTCCAGCCCCGGCTACTGACCCGCCGCCTGCCTGTGACTAACGCCTGCTCTTCTGACCCGGTTTCCGCCTGTCCCCAACCAATGCTCTACTCCTCTGCCCACGAGTGCTCCTACCAGCCCTTCCCTGCTCTACACGCCTCCTGCACCTCCGCTCTGAGGGTGCTTTCACAGAGCACACTCACATTCCCTTTCCCCCCTAATCCTTAAATAAAGACTACTAGTAACTTGATGCAATTGTGGTCCATTCTGTCTGTTCTGTGACAGAGTAAACAAAGTTTTACCTTTGCTATGTAAAATTAGATTCTCTTCTGAGCCAATGCCAATGGTATAGAAAAGTAAAGCTTAGAAAATGTAATGTACTTGAAAACTCAGACTGACCCAAATGCAGATTAAGCCAAATTTATTTACAAAAATCCAAAGTCACAAAAAGGAGAAAACGCTCAGAAGATCAAAAACAGTAATACAAAAACTGGTAGACGGAAGTCCCAACAAAAAGCAATAATCCAGTTCAACAAATATCAGTCCAAGCTCAAAAACCTATCCACAGAATCAAGGAGGCAAAAAACTCAGAAAACTCAGATGAGGCAAAAACACGGAATGGGGATCAGGTTAACACAGAGGCAGAGAAAAACGACAGGTAGAAATGCGGAGCACAAAACTTACGAACGGGTAACATGGTCAGACAATCAGACAAGGAACAAGGAACAAGCGGAAGTTTAAATAAGAGTGGAGACACTAGGGTAAACAGGCGACAGCTGAAACTCATTAGGGGAAACAGAATTACGGAGCACAGGTGTGGAACAATGAGGAAAGAAGGGGCGGGTCAGGTGAACAAAACATAAGCACATGGGAGACAAGGAAAAACAAACAAGGAAGCTGCAGTGCAGCGTGAGTCGAGCGGAGGGCCGGTGTCCCAGGAGACAGAATCATAACAGAAAATAAATGTATTAATTTGCCATTGTATACTGTAAGCACAAGAGCAAAGCTGCTTCTTTCATCTCCTGGAAGTTGGTTCTACTTTGTGATAACTCCTTGTCAGTCGGTGATGTTGCTTCTACTCTATGATAACTCTGCCAATCACAGGTGTTGGTTGTACTCTGTGATAACTCTTTGCCAATCAGAGGTGTTGGTATTGATTTGGATATCACACCTGGGAAGAGGAGAACAAGGAACCATTGAAATGTAGAGATGATTAGGAATTGTATATGTCATCAACAATATGGAAAATATGACCATTATTAAATGCTACTACTACTACTACTACTACTACTACAACTATTACTACTACTAGTACTACTACTACTTCTACTAGTTCTACTAATGCTAAGACTTTACTGGGGAACTCAAAGTTTAATATTTATTTAACATCAAACCTTTTTATCTTTTCTGCCACCCAGGGTGCATTTGGATCAGTGCAGTACTGCCTTCTATTAAAAAAAGCTGAAAAAAGTAAAATTGTTTTGTAAAAAACTTCAATTTACTGTTATGGTGATAATGCTTTGTAAACAGTGCTTTTTGTTAAGTGTCCCAAATGCATTTTAAAAAGAATTTTTATTTTTAATTTTTAAAAGACATGCATTCTGGAAAAGAAGTTCTGTCTTGTACTCACACAATAGCCTCAATGCAGTGCAGTGGAAACTTTCTGGCAACACAGGGAGGCAAGGTAGGCAAGGAAAAACACAAATTACAATGTAGTTTATTGGTAACTACAATAACATGAGTTATTGTTTGATATTTTATTATATATTATTATTAGTTATTATTATTGTCTGTGTGTGACCTGTGTGAGTGTATGCATGTGTGTATGTATGCATGAGTGTGTCTGCTGTATCTTCCACTGACTGACCTCCATTTTCTTTCATGATGCACAGTATCTACTTATTCGGACCAATTTTAAGCTTTATTATTACTCACAGCATTAGTTCCATCTATTGCCAGCATACCAGAAGATTTTTGAGGATTTGGAATCAATGTCTGAAAGTGGAACTAAAATCACTTCACTTTTGAATTCAAATTCAGAAGTAGACTTCCCTTTAAATACAAGAAAACACACTTCAGTGTAAATGCTTATTTTATCTGTAGGGCAAAGACAAGATTATTGTAAGCAGTAACATTTTCCACTGGGTAAGCAATGACAGCATGCAAAGCTCAATGGTCAAACAACACATTGAGCTGCTGTTACAGGTACAGTTGATGTGGCAATATGCAATTCAGAATCCACTAAAATTAAGCCAATGAATAATTGTCTTCTTCCTGTATGAGCAGAGGATTGTCAGGCCCTCAGAAGTAAAAATGTGTGGTTAGCTGCAAAAAATATTGTTGGAAAGTGAAATCATAACAGCAGACCACATAATGTTTTTGTCTGGTGGTCTGTCTGAAGTGCAATATTTGCATCGTGCACAACCTAAAGAAAGACTCCGACTTGAGCAGTATGCAGTATGTCACGTCTGCACGCACCCCGCACCCCACACCACAGCCAATTGCAAAAGTGTGATGAAACTCTAAAACAGAGTAACCAATTAGATGACCTAAAGATAAAGGGCACAGGCAACACAGAGTCAAATAAGAAGTATTGATGTTCTATTGGTTTTGAAAAGCCGTCATGGAGACAATATCATGGACACAGCTCGGAGGTGGTCAGATGAATGCAAGAAAGCAACAAAAAGGAATAAAGAAAAGTAATATATTGCGAGCACCAAGTGTGAACCTTCAAAAATGCAAAAAAGTGTTGCAACCATTCCATTTCCCCCTCAATAGGATGTGAGGACGTCAGTTCTAAACAAATAAAAACGGACATATGAAAATGAATGTCCACCAGAACGTTAATTTAAAGGGGTCCATCTTGAGTTTTTAATCCTTTTGGCCTGAAGTCATGAGAAAAGATGGCATAGGAGTTGTAAATATTGTTTTCATACTCCTACATAACATATGAGCAGACTAGATGAACAGGTCCAGGTCCATCTCCAACCTCCTGCACACTACCTGGAGGAGGGGAAGGGATGTTAAGTACAGTACAGTACTCCTAACTCCTAACACAAAGATGAAGGCCCTGAAACTGAACGCCACACTGTGTCATTGGGTTTTGATGTTCTCACCAACCATTCACAAGTGGTTAGAATGAGTGGTCTGACATCTGACACACCAACCATCAGCACTGGTGCCCACCAAGGCTGCATCTTGAGCCCACTGCTGCACAACATCTACACTCATGACTGCAAAGCCAGCAGTGGCCACACCTCCATTATCAAGTTTGCAGATGATTCAGTGGTCATGAGCCTGATCAGCAGTCACTCCCCAGTTAAGATCGGCAGTCTGTAGAAGGGGTTTTTCATTTTAAGTGTTACATACCTTGGTAACATTGCTAACATGGACATACACTCCCCAATATATTATAAAGAAGTCCAGACAACAACTCTTTTTCTTTTGTCACCTAAGGAAATTCAAAGTTTCTACATCCATGTGGATAAGTGGGTCATCCCCATTGGCCATTCACGCACTTCTCCTACACACTACATACTTATCAGACTTTATCATCCCAGTATGCATACTGCACACTACATTTGCATTACTGCATTGCATTTGCACTATTACGCTTTTCCACTTTACATCCCACTCCCACTACTTTGCCTTGAATATTGTGCCTTATTTGTAGATTGTCTTATTTGTACATTATGTTGACATGTGCCTATCTGTAGTTTTCTCTATTGTACTGTACATATCTCACATATACACATATACATCATATACACACATATGCATCATATACACACATATGCATCATATACACATCTCGCATGTACATATACAACACTGTGTCACGGTGACACACTGTCTCCCAGTGAAAGATGGGACAACCCCCCCCCCCCTCCCCTCACTCCACCCCCCCTCCCTACACACACCCACACCCACACCCATATAGGCCTGTCTGCAGTTTGTTAGTTGCCCAGTCCGTTTGCGGGTTTGCTTGTTTGTTTGTTAGTTGCCCAGTCCGGGACTGTCTTAAGCACTCAAGTCAATCGTGTTTGTCTCCTTTTGTGTGGCATTAAAGAGCTGAATTGCCCTAGGAACAAAGGACCTTTTCAGCCTGTCTGTTTTACATGACAGAGACAGAAACCTGTTGCTGAACATGCTCTTCTGCTTAGTGAAAGTGGTGTGCAGGGGATGGCACTCATTGTATAGAGAGCAGTCTGCTCAGGGTCCTCTTGTCCGCAGTTGATGTTAGTGTCTCAAGCTCCATGCCCACAACAAAGCCAGCTTTTTTTACTAGTCTGTCCAGTCGACCAGCATCCCTCTTCCTAGTGCTGCCCCCCCAACATACCACAGCATAGAAAAGAACACTGGCCATGACAGACTCAAGACAGCAAGAGCTTGCTGCAAACATTAAAGGACCTCAGCCTCCTAAGGAAGTAGAGCCTACTCTGCCCTTTCTTGTACAGTGCCTCAGTATTAGCAGACCAGTCCAGTTTGTTGTCAAAGTGTACCCCCAAATACCTGTATGTCTTGACATTCTCCACATTCACCCCGTCAATGGTGACAGGCAGCCGGGGAGGGGCAGTTCTCCTGAAGTCCACCACCATTTCCTTGGTTTTTGTGGTGTTCAGCTGCAGCCTGTTTTCCCTACACCATCCCACAAAGTCCTCCACCAGGCTCCTGTACTCCCCCTCCTGTCCATCCTTGATACACCCCATCATTGCAGTGTTGTCAGAGAACTTCTGCATGTGGCACATCTCTGAGTTATACTGGAAGTCAGTAGCGTACAAGGTGAATAGTACAAGAGAGAGAACAGTTCCCTGTGGTGCCCCTGTGCTGTTGATGACATCTGATGTAAGGTCCCCCAATCTAACAAACTGGGGCCATTCAGAGAGGTAGTCTGTAATCCAAGTGACCAGGCCTGGGTCCATCCTCATCTGCAGCAGCTTGTCTTGCAGCAGGAGGGGCTGGATGGTGTTGAAAGCACTGGAGAAATCAAAGAACATGATCCTCACAGCACTGCCTCCTTTGTCCAAGTGAGAGTGCACCCTATGCAGCAAAAACAGAATGGCGTCCTCCACTCCCACATTCCCCTGGTACGCAAACTGCAGGGGGTCCAGCGCACTGCAAACCTGGGGTCTTAGAAGATGTAGCAGTAGGTGTTCAAGGGTCTTCATTATGTGTGATGTGAGGGCAACCGGCCTAAAGTCGTTAAGTTCTTTAGGGTGTGCCTTTTTGGGGACTGGTACCAGGCATGATGTTTTCCACAATACACGTACCCTGCCTTGTTGCAGATTCCAGTTGAAGAGGTGTTGAAGAGGCTCCACAGCACAGGCCTTGAGCAGTCTTGAGCAGACACCATCAGGGCCTGCAGTGTTGGGCTTGAGTCTTCTTTTATAAAAATGATTCAGCTTATTAGCTCTGTCAAGATCACCATCTGCCTTGCCACTCTTTCCCCCGCGTCCAGTGATGTTGTGCACTCCCTGCCAGACCTCCTTCATGTTATTGTCCTGTAGTTTCCTCTCCACCTTTCTTCCATATGTTTCCTTTGCCTCCTTCAGACATTCTTTAAGCTCCCTCTGAATGTGCTTGAGCTCCTTTCAGCACCCCCACTCCTTACACCTCTGTACTACCTCAATGAACCTGATATACTTTTCATACATTCCTCTCCACCACCCACCAACCCACAAACCTGACACATACCAAACCTTTTTTCACCACTATCATACAGCTAGTGCCCATAACAATACCACTCTACTGCATACCACACTCCCCCCCCCCCCCCCCCAAAAGCCCCTTCATTCAGTTTTTTTTATGCACTTTAACATTTTCTGTCATGATTCAGTGTGTTGGAAAAGTATTTCATAGATCACTCCTTTACTGAGTTTCTGCAAGCTATAAACTCATTCCTGGATAAGAACTCAGAAGCAAAGGTTGGAAAGCAGAAGCATCAGACATGGACCACACATAACACATTGTACTGTGTTTTTGGCTGGTGGCTCTGTGAGGTGTGAGATATGCACATTGCAGAAGCGAGACTCAGCTTTTGATGAACCGTACATTTGGGTTTGGGGGTCACGTATGCCCCTACCACACACCACTGCTGATGAGATTGTTTACTCAGGCCTATGTTAAGTTTTTCTTTTTTTTTTCGGTCATTGTGGAAGGAAGTTATTTTGCAAGTCATTTTTCTGAGCGTAGGCAACAGGACACTAACACTACCGCTGCACTATGGCTCCCCAAAACACGTATACATGCCTAAATACCTTAGGACTATGCCTAAATAGGAACACATTCACTTATAAGGGTTATATAAGTAAAATGTAACAGCTTTTGGATGGTGATCGTCAATCCTGTTTTGGACACAGATGATAACATCGCCACACCCATTTGCGATATTTACATACAGTGGCTATTGTTGCATAGACAGTTTAGTTTAGTAGGTATGTGGATAACAATTCTCGCTTGATGTCCACAAAACCAAAGGGGTAATTGTGGAGTTTAGGTCAAAGATTGAGTTTAGATGAGGTATTTAGATAAGGCATTTTCAGTGCATGAATACAATTGTATGCTGGAGTCACCATGCATTTTAAAATCATTTTGCTTTTTCCCTCTTAAAATAGCACCCAACCCCTACGCTACCACTCTAACACACACAGAGACGTGCAGATGTTTTGATATGATGTGTGACGAACATTAATAACCTTTTGGTGAACTCAGTCACAGTGTCTTAATTATGCTGTGTTCAAATTCATACTCACCATCCCTTTTATTTGTACATTTGGCCAGCAACAGAGGAGGGCAATGTCTAATGGTCAAATTTTCAAAGTACAACAGGTCAGCAGATCAGTGCATTATGTATTAGGCTACACCGCATGATGTACCAAAACTTTAGTTTTCTGAAAAACCTTGAGAATATGTTTCTCGCCCGCAATAGCAACATTGCTTTATGCACTGTAAAAATCTGTTGGGGTATAACAGAAAACAATACTGTATTGTTCCTCTAGGGGGAGCAAACACAATGAGAATAGTTTTGAATATGCAAGAATGACCACTCATAGTGTCAACATTGTACAGCTGATGCAACAATTGCATGCTGGTTCTTTAAGTTCTTGGGGTTGATCTTGTGAGAAGAGACAGTGGTGATGGTGTTTAGGTCTTAGTTGCTCTCTCGGTCCTCAAATTCTCCCTGTTTAAGACATGTTGATACGAGATCATAAGTATGATTCTCCCCCAATGCAACAAAACTGATGTCTTCCACATCAATTTCCTCTGAAGAGATACTATATATATTGTGAGAAATGCAGCAGACAATTACTGATACTTACATGAACTTTTCGATCTTAGTCCTCACCCAAGGAGCACGACGAGGGCAACAAAACTCATCCTTCTCTGTGATAAGACTGCATGGAGACACACATAAGATTGAGCTCAACACCAGTTGGAACAATGAGGCTGAAATTATTACTGGTTACCCTTTTCATGTCATTCATTTCATTTGTCAACTTTCACTTTTCATTCACCCTCACGTATTCTTTGTTGCACCATAAAACATCTGAAGGGGGGGCAGGTTACTTACATCACTGCGGAGACACAGGGTTTGCTTTCCCTCTGTACTCTGAAGCCAATGATTGGGTCAGTCACTACTGCATTAGACACAGCTGTACAGCAGGACAAAGGGCTGTCTGCATCTGGAAGACATGAATTTGAAACATCAGTTGTTTGAATGTACATACACTGCATTAAAATGCAAGACTACAGCATACAACACAACAACAATTACAATATCTAAGGAAAATCATGAGTCATGTATAATAAATACAAAGGTTGATAATAGATCATTTTACCTGCTCTCTGCCAAAAAACTGAAGCGATGATAGCCATGATGGCCAGGCTCCTGATAAATGTCTTGGGAGACTGCATTGTTGAGAGGATTGGCAGAGGATTTGTGTGAAGTAGAGGACACTCTCTCTGGATTATTTAAAAGACAGAAAAGCAGAAGTGGGTCGTGAAACACTCCCGCAGATATTTCCATTCTTCTTGCCTCAGCCCACTCTCCTCCCACCCTTCCTTCATGAGGTCATTGGTGAGCTTGCTTGACTTAATCAATTTCATAGTTGGTTGGTCATGACAGGATGATATGCAACTTTTTTAACAAACCCTCATGGCAGACTTCACTGTCCAACTAAGTAATAGTAACTATGTCTCACTTTTATTTCACTCTCAAGCATGGACCATATCAAATTATGTCACTGTTCTAGTAAGTCAGTGACTAGCTTCTTCTTTGGACATAGTTCCTGATGTAAACTGTGATGCTGTGTGTGACGATGATGATGTGATGTGACTGCTTCCTTCCTTCCGGTCCATAACTAACTGTCACCTTCTTTTATTCATGTAATTCAAGTCATGAGAGACAGGAACCAGCTATTTTTAAACACAACTTTCTGTTCTAAGATTGGTTACATGTCTGGACTATACTGAAATGGAATTTCTGTCTCACTCTCTGTGAGGGCTCACTGAAAGAAATCCCCCTGTTGAAACTGCCAATGCTGACCAAGCAAACTGGCACTGACCATGCAATGGAGGAAACCCCTGCATTCTGTCTCCATCCACAAGTTAATTCCACCCCCTCAAATTTCTTTTCCGATGAAAGTAAATGTGTTCTTTATTTAGTAATTAGCCATTTCAGGTGTTTTCCACAATGCTACTAGAAAAACTAGAAAGAAAAGATAAAGACTCCATCTCTTGAATGAACTTCCTTGAAAGCTCTGAAAATAGATCAGTATATAGGGGCAACTCAAGCATTTTTGCTGCCCTTGGCCAAATTTGAGGTTTACCCCCTTATTTCTAGAAATACTGCAAGAAACTGAAGAAAAAAGAATAAATAAATGTATTGTGATGCCCCCCTGATATACTATTGCCTATCGTTCATTCAGGCCAGGAACCAGACCTGGTTACTTAATTTGTAAGTTGCTTTGCTACTGAATGTTTATTCATAATATATTTAGTAGTCCATTTATCATAAATCAGAAGGGTTCAGATCAGCGATAACACTATATGACAGCTGGCGACTACAGTGTTGTCATCCTCACCAAGAGACTGGAACAACTTGTGACTGTACAGCAGTTTTCCTCCTCTGAGGAAAAGTTTAGATAAGGTATTTAGATAAGGCATTTTTTTTTGTCCATGAATACAATTGTATGCTGGAGTCACCATGCGTTACAAAATCTACATTTTGTTTTTTCCCTCTTCAAATAGCACCCAACCCCTACGCCCCTAAACCCCTACCCTAACCCTAAACCTAAACCCTAAACACACACACACAGACGTGCAGATGTTTTGATATGATGTGTGACGAACATTAATAACTTTTTGGTGATTCCCAGTTGCAACTTAGTCACAGTGTCTTAATTTTAATCTTAATAATCTTAATAGTTTTAATAATTTGAACACATGCTGTGTTCAAATTTATACTCACCATCCCTTTCATTTAAATTTGACCAGCAACAGAGGAGGGCAATGTCTAATGGTCAAATTTTTAAAGTACAACAGGTCAGCAGATCAGTGCATTATGCATTAGGCTACACTACATGATGTAACTTCAGTTTTCTGAAGAAAAAAAAAATTCTGAAAAAAAAAGTTTCTCCCCTGCAACAGCAACATTGCTTTATGCACTGTAAAAATCTGGAGTTGGGGTATAACAGAAAACAATACTGTATTGTTCCTCTAGGGGGAGCAAAAACAATGAGAATAGTTTTGAATATGCAAGAATGACCACTCATAGTGTCAACATTGTACAGCTGATGCAACAAGGTGCCAGTGGTTATGCAAATGTTGTTCAGTTTGAAAGTAATACTGCACACATACAGTAATTTGCTCTGACCCTAATTAATAAAATTTCATGCCACTATAGCAGCAAACACAATGCTAAAGATGGAAACACAACGAGAAAAGAGGAACATGAAAACTGATTTTTTTTAGCCTTAACACAGGGTATGTTTATGAGATAAACCGTGTGAAAATTTCAACAAGCACATTCATGAGAGTGCACATAGCCACATGTGGATCATTATGTCTCACTGATTCAAACCCCACTCCTTTTCACCTGATGCTAATATAGCCCTGCTAGTCCATCCACATAAACAACTTAATTGGCCTACAGGATAGCTTGTGTTGGAATTTCACTGGTTTGAGGATATATTGCCTTCAAGTGTAATATAAGTAAATGAATACACTCTACAATAATATGGGATAATAAAAAACATTAAAAGGTATTTCTATGGGGAAATCTTTATGGACAGGTTATCACTACTTATCACAACAGCACCAATGAATGCAACCCTCTCAATAAAATAAGAATGTATGATTACACAACAACCTCTCCTTTTTTCTACTTTTATTTTAATATAAATCAACTACAATCAAATTCATCATCTCTAATGGATGAAAGCATAATGTGTCTCCAGTACACACTTCAAATGTGAAATAAATAAAATAAATAAATGTTTAAAATACAGTAATTTTAAAATAGTTTTAGCTAAGTCCAGTAACCTGTATCGGAATACATATATTGTGAGAAATGCAACAGACAATTGCCGATACTTACACGGACTTTTCGATCTTAGTCCTCACCCAAGGAGCACGATGAGGGCAGCAAAATTCATCCTTCTCTGTGATAAGACTGCATGGAGACACACACAAGATTAACACACAAGATTAACAATTTTATTTCCTAACAATCTTTTTTTGTTACAGAAAAGGTATGGTGTGTGTGTGTGTGTGTGTGTGTGTTTTCAAAAAAACTCAATTTGTTGAAGTGATGAAAAATAAGTCAATAAGAATTATATTCATTATTTATTTTATTAATTTAATAATAAAATTCATGTTCACTCATATCCACAAGCTTTGATAAGTTATGACAAAATATTTTACCATATATAAATGTTTTGAAACATATTTTACCACTTTTTGTTCTCACTTTTAGCCCAGTGAATGCAATAGATGTACAATATGTATTTCACTGTTTCCACTTTTTGGGCAGTGTGTTAATCTCCATCTTGTTCATATGGTCATGTTCATAGCTGTACAGGAGGTAAATAAACAAACAAAGAGACAGATAAACAACCAATCAAAGATTTTTAAATGACATTCATCATCAGATGTTACTTTAGTTCTGAAGAAGTCAAAAGAATCGTTGCATTAAAGACAACAGTTTGTCTAACACTAAACACACTAACACTAACACAGATCACAGGGCTTAGTGCATCCATATAGGCAAGTGTGGTGAGACTACAGATGTTATGTTGAGTCCATAATGTTTGAATTAGGAATATGTTTTTTATTTATTTTGTTTTGTTGTGTTTTGTCTCATGCTAGAATGCTACTGTTCTTTTCTGTCTCTGTGCTATGGTTGATACTTTGGTATTTGGGGTATTTGGCCACCATTTCTGCTATGTCCAGAATAGACATGCCTTTTCTGCCCATCTATGTAATGAATCTCGTCTTATACCCAAAGCTATCATGCAAATGCTACAAGACAGACACACATTTTCTCCTTGATTAAACTATATGCAATGTGAAGCATAATAAGCAGCTTTAATACATGTGAAGCCATATTGAGATGTAACACAAATTTGTATCTATACAACTTTTTAAGGTAAACCTTTCAAAACGTCAGGCACTCACCTTTTGGATCGGTGCAGAACTGTCTTCCATCGTTGGCGGTAAAGCTGCAGTTAAAAATGTACACTTGTGAGTGCACAAACTTTTAACATTTATTTTCTCCGTCAAATTAAGAGTAGAGTTATTTTCAGGTTGTGTGCCTCAGTTGCAATGAAACTAAATGCTCTGTAATCTACTCACTTGGGCCTAAGTGACTGAGAATTTAGCATACCTAGCAATCAAATTGATTGGCCTAATGCACAGATCTTGAAGTCTCAGTGAGGCATGGGACTCAAACTGTTCACCCATGTAACTATGAGAAATAAGTTCATGCACAGGTGTCCTATAAGTTTTGTGCTTACATGTGTCACATGCATTTTTGATGACGTGTGATAGTCACTTACACAACAACTTGCACACATGGATGCAGGGCACTCTGGATCCTAGCACTTTAGATGTTGGTGATGGGGGCCCTGTTTACTCCAGTGCAGCACTGAGTACTCACTGTGGTTGGCCTGCGTTTTGTAATGAAGTAGCACAGTAGTCAAAAATCAGTAACACACACACACACACACACACACACAGGTTTGCTGCTAAAGACGCATTCCAAATTCAATTTAATTCAATTCAGTTTTATTTATACAGCGCCTTTTACAAAAGTATTGTCTCGTGGCGCTTCACAGAAGGAGCACCCAAGTGGCTGCCATGCCTCGCAAGTGGGGGCAACAGCAGAGGCAGTCCCTTCCAAAAGACCCATGAGAAGTGATGATTTTTCCATGCACCATCCCTAACTATGGGAAACAGTAAAGAGGAAGGTTTTAAGTCTAGACTTAAAGGTATTGAGAGTGTCCGCTTGTCGAATGTGGGGGGGAGACTATTCCACAGGAGGGGTGCACGGTAACTGAAGGCTCTTCCTCCTATCGTAGATTTTGATATTCTTGGGATTACAAGGAGACCAGCATTTTGGGATCTTAGGGTTCTAGGAGGGTGGTAAGGGACAAGTAAGTCTTTAATATATGTTGGTGCATCACCCTTGAGGGCTTTGTAGGTTAGGAGGAGTATTTTAAAAATCAATTTGACTTTTAATAGGGAGCCAATGTAGGGAAGCAAGTATAGGAGAGATATGTTCATATTTTTTAGTCCTGGTCAATGTTCGGGCCGCAGCATTTTGTATTAGTTGTAGGTTTTTGATGCAAGTATTGCTACACCCAGAGAACAGAGCATTGCAATAATCGAGCCTGGAAGTAATAAATGTGTGTATTAATTTTTCAGCATCCTCAAAGGATAGGAACTTTCTAACCTTAGCAATATTTCGTAGGTGGAAAAAATATGTTTTTGAAATGTGTTTTACATGACTATTTAGAGAGAGGTCCTGGTCAATAATTACCCAGAGGTCTTTAACTTTTGCATTACATGACAGTGACAGGCCACTGAGTAAGTTTTGGTGATGGGGTAGAGTTTTGGTCAGCTGTTTAGGGCCAATCATCATAACTTCAGTTTTATCAGAATTTAAACAAAGGAAATTATAAGTCATCCAGGTTTTGATGTCTAGGAGACATGCATCAAGTTTAGTCATTGGCATATAGTCATTAGGCTTCATATAAAGGTAAAGCTGGGTATCATCAGCATAGGAGTGGAAAGTAATACCATGTTTCCTTATAACAGATCCTAAAGGTAACATGTATAGGGAGAACAGCAGGGGACCTAGCACTGAGCCTTGGGGTACACCAAACTTTACTTTAGTATGGGTTGATGACTCATTATGAGCGTGTACAAACTGGTAGCGACCAGAGAGGTATGATTTGAACCAGGCTAATGCAGTGTCTTTGATGCCTATCATGTGTTCAAGTCTGTGTAGTAGGATACCATGGTCAATAGTGTCAAAGGCAGCACTAAGATCCAGTAGGATTAATATTGATATATATCCATTATCAGATGCGAAAAGGAGGTCATTGAAGACTTTAACTAGGGCTAATTCTGTGCTATGATTAGTTCTAAAGCCTGACTGGAAGGTTTCCTGGATATTATTGTCATTTAAGAAGCTACAGATTTGCTTAGACACTATTTTCTCAAGTATTTTTGAAACAAATGGGAGGTTAGATATGGGTCTGTAATTAGCAAGAACATCAGGATCAAGGTTTGGTTTTTTAATTGATGGTTTAATAACAGATGTCTTGAAAGATTTTGGGACATGCCCAGCTATGAGTGAGTCATTTATAATTTTAAGAATCGTCTCAGCCAATATAGGGAGAAGATCAGTTGGGATAGGGTCCAATAAGCATGTTGAGGCTTTAGCTGAAGAGATCAAAGATGTAATTTCTGATATATTGGTGGGTGTGAATGAATCAAAGTATGCTACAGGTTGACTAGAGCTAGCTGTAACTATTACATGTGGTCCAATTGGATTTGAGGTTACAAGGTAGTTGTTTATTTTAAGTCTAATTGATTCAATTTTGTCATTAAAATAGTCCATGAAGTCCTTGCTGCTTAGACTAATTGGAATGGAATAGGACACCTCAATCCTGCTTTTTGTTAAACGGGATATAGTGTTAAAAAGGAATTTTGGATTAACTTTATTATTGTGTATAAGTGAGGAATAATATGCTGATTTGGCATTGTTAAGTGTTGTCTTGTACTCTTTTAAGCTATCTTTCCAAGCAAGGCGGAACACTTCAAGTTTAGTGGCATACCATTTCCTTTCAAGTCTACGAGCAGCTTGTTTCAGTAAGCGAGTCTGTGTGGTATACCATGGGGCAATTTTTTCTTGTTTCCTAGTTTTCTTTTTGAGTGGTGCAATTGTGTTGAATGTGGAGTTGGGTTGGGCTAAAAACAAACAAAGAAAAAACAAAGAAACAAGTGCCTCTGAGTGGTACAACCACACAAGTGCACAGGAAATCACACTTTGACATGGTGCAGGAAAGTTGACAGAAGTTTGAATGCATGCTCATTGTCTACATGCATGAGTTGCAACTGGGTGACACGAAAGATAATGGCCTTCTTTGTGTCCTGATATTAGGGCATAATGGACTTGGCGGAGGCAACTCCACTCCACTAACACGCTGTAGAGTACATTTTCGCCACCTCATCCTCATCCATTTCTCTTGACAGCCATTATTCATAACTTAAAAGAAAACAAAGTATAGAAAATATATATATTTTTCTTGTTTATGTATGCTAATGATCAGTTCGATATTAATCTAGGAGTATAACCATAGCCATCATTATGTGATAATTCACCTATCTGTAAAGCATGCTTTTGTTCATTTCCTTCCACCATGTCAAACATTTTGGTAACACTTTATATGAACTCAGTATTCATAAAGCATTATAAATGCATTCATAAAGGGTTAGAATGCACTCAGTAAGGGATAACAGCCGATAAGGTGACAAGTTTGATGGAAATAATGGTGAGGTGGTGGCGGAGAACGTGCGAAGTCTCCTCCGACTCATTATTGCCACCAAACTGGTCACCTCAGAAGTATGCACTGAGCACTTGTAACCCTTCATTATTTGGCATGACCAGTTGGGCATACAAGAGGACAGTTAACAAATTGAAACGTTATAATGCTTTGTGACACAAGTTGTAAAGGCTTATACCATGACATTATAATGCCTTATAAGTACAGTCATCAGAATGTATACACAGTTGGCACAGTTGGAAAACACAAATGGCATTAGTTATAAGACTTTATGAAAGCATTACAATCATTTATGAATATGTTTATATTGTTTTATGAATGCTGGGTTCATGATATGTTCCCAACAGTCTGAGCTGTGTAAGTCTGTGATGCAGTGACTGTGAAGCTCAAGACGAATTTCCCCTTGGAGACAATTAAGTATACTTTACTTTTCTTTTCTTTTCTTTTCTTTTCTTTTCTTACTTAAAGGCTAAATTCATTTTTCCATGCAAATGCTTAGGATCTCTTTTATGATGATACTTACAATATGCCATGACAGCCACAAGCAGACACCCCACAGTGATGATCACTAAGGTATACTTAGATGCAGCTCTGAGCAGTTTTGAGTGGCAGTCTCAGAGGAAGTAACAACTCCTCCCCAAAACCACACAATAAAACAACATGCAAGGTTCAGGTGTCTGAATCTTTTTAAACTTCTGGCATGTCTGAGTCAACAATAATTGATTTACTTGCTGATTGCATTAAACTGCAATTGGAATGGACATCAACATGTCACTCATAAGACGCCTCAAGACTAGCTCTTGGATATGGAGGCAACAAAGTCCCTAACATTAGTATGCTGTAACCAGCAATCTATCTCCACAAAGCAAGGACACAGTTCTAGACAACATACAGTAGAGGAAAGACACTTACATTTTCCTACTGCACAAGTAACCCATCCAGATAGCAGGACCAGCATGGCCAGAATCAAAGCCTGTCTCCTCAACATTGCAAGGTCTAAGTTTTCTTCAACAGACATTAAAAGGAATGTTTTTGTAAAGCTAACTAGTTAGTGGGGTTTTGGAAAATCTGACATCGGCAAGAGCTAATTTAGGGAGTAGCACTGATCAGAGAGGCAGGTTCCACTCGCTGATGACAGAAAATGAGAAGGAGAGTTTAGAGGCAGGTGTAGGGGCCTTGAGATGCAAGATCTCAGACAAGTTTTGAAATTGTGCTGCTAGCTAGCCAAAGCTTTGGTTCTCAAGTGACAACTTTGTTTTCGCTCTTAGACACATATGCTGGCCACCCTAGTAGACAGGATGTGCTGATGATTTATGAACTATTATGAACCTTAGCTAAAACCATAGGCAGCTTATAGTCTGATTACTACTGATTGTAATTTTTCTGCATGACCCCTGGCAGTTGGGTTAGCCCCTTGAGTCGTGGATCTGCCCAAGGTTTCTTCCTAGATTAACTGAACATAAGGGAGTTTTTCCTTGCCCCTGTGGGTGCTCCTTCTGTGAAGCCCCATGAGACAATACTATTGTAAAAGGCGCTGTATAAATAAAACTGAACTGAATTGAATTGAACTGATGCATTTCAAATTGAGCATCTGTAGTTTGTTTAACCGATTGGTTGTCTTTTCAACAGTGTAGCTTTACAATTGCACATCAGTTAGTTGTCTTTGAAATGGAGGGAAAAAAGGTGGAGCTGCTCTTTGGAAACCAGAGGGTTGCAGGTTTGAGCTCAGCTCCTTTTAACCGTCTCAAAGTGTCTTTGAGCAAGACAGTGAACCCCAAACTGCTCCTGGTTCGCAGGTTGGTGCCCTACAAGGCAGCCTCTGCCACTGGTTCATGAGTGTAAATGGGTGGATGTGAGGCATGACATTGTAAAGTGCTTGGAAAAGTGGAGAAGAGCTCTATAAATGCAGTCCACTTACCATATTACTAAAGCCTCAAATAGCTACATAATGTGACATGACTCACAGCAAGTAGGTGCACCGGAGGAGTAGGTTTGCACTTTTTAGGCAGTTTGTTTCATTACTGAAACAACATTACTTATGCAAACATTACTTATGCAACTCATAAATGTTTAAATTAGACACAAGCATCAACAGATTAAGTCTTAACCTCAACCACAACTCTGGCATGTCACCTCCATCAAAATGTTGATAGGGTTTAAGTGATTGGGCCAAAGGTTTGATTGTGTTTTCTCAATTCTGAGAAAGAAATTCATGTTTACAATGTGTACGGACTTGCATGGCACAGGTTGCATCACAGGCATGTTAATATAATGCCAGGGACACTATAGGCACTATAAGAGCTTTAAAGGTCTCAATATAATTAGTTTGAAAGTGTGGCTACAACACAACACACCAACACTTGTTAACATACTTATGAAGCCCCAGAAATATAGATAGTGGCCAAGAGCAAGAATGATGTTACAAGTGATACAGTATAGTGTGTGTGTGTGTGTGTGTGTGTGTGTGTGTGTGTGTGTGTGTGTGTGTGTGTGTGTGCAGGATTGCTGATGGAAAGCATAATTCAAATGGTATGGGCTGATAGTCATGGTGTCACAAACCACTGAACACATGATGGTGCTGATGGTCAATGCATATGTTTGTAAGGCAAAATAATAGTGGAGTTCCAAAGACCATACATGCACACAGCTTTTGGAACCCACTGCAACTGAGCAGGAAGAATGACTGATCAAGGGAATTTCACATGTGGGCTGCATTTGATTCACAAGAACTTGCAAATGTGCCTAAAGACATCATTGATCGATAATCATCAGACTATTTTTTAAAGAATTTTAATAAACAACGCTGCAATATGCAGAGAAAACAATTAAAGAATGTTAGATGTGAAATCAGCTTTTGCGCATTGTTCAGTGCCTGGTATCTCCACTAAATGACAATGAACTGTATTAACAGTCCTGGTCTTCAGGCTACCTCTCCTCTATGAAGCATGCTTATCAGTGGGTTTATACAGAAGGCTAAAGCTGAGAAAGCGAATGTATTAGCTTATGATTATATTGATACTCCGAGAGCAAAACCTGCTTCTTCCTTCTCCTGCAGGCCGTTTCTACTCTGTGATCTTTATCAAGCAGAGACATTGTTGGTATTCACTGTGATTGCAGAGCTGTAAAGAGAAGAGCAAGTTTTATTTATTTTTTCCAAATAGTGAAATGCATGGGTTACTGTGTGTATCTGAATGTATCATCAATAATAAGTAAAAGCTAAATAAAATACTGTTAAATAATTTCTTTCAGATCAGACCTTTTATCATCTTTGCCACCCATCGTGCTTTTGGGTCAGCGCAGTACTGCTTTCCATCCACAGTGGTAAAACTGTGAAAAAAAAGTATGTTCATTTATATTTTGGCAATAAAGACAAAAAAACTACTTCTGTGTGATAAGAAGCATGCTTATTATGCTAAGACACAATGCTTATTCTGGAATGGAAAGCAATAAATAATGAGTAACACTTTAGATTATGATGCATGAAATGAAGTGTCCTATGAGTTCCAGTTTTCCACTTCTAATCTGTCGTAAAAGTTAGCAGAAAGACCACAATCTCTCACAAGTCTCACAGCATTAGTAGTGCACTAGTTAAGGATACCGTTACACGCATTTGATATATCCTATATCCTGGGCCTTACCTTTGGGTGAGGCTCGTTGAGTGCACTCCTTGATTTCATAATAGCATATAAGACCATGCAGAATAAGTTTGATGTGGAATGTGTTAGTCCAGACTACTTACAGTATTCATTAATTACTCTATCATCTATCTCTGACTTACAACATAATATCTTCATTTTGGTAGTACTTGCCAGTTGTTCAATTTAAAATACTGCAAATTTCATGTTAGCGATATGCACTCTTTGTTCTTTTTTCATTGTGTTGTAGCTTGAATGCTATCCTCTTTTGTAATTTGCTTTGGATAAAAGCATCTGCTAAATGCATGAATGTAAATGTCATAAAGTTTATAATCTAAATTGTTACCAAGTAATGCCAAATAATAATAATCCCAAATGCTTTTTTATTTTCAGATAAAATGTCAGATATGCCATGCTGTTTGGGAACATCGGCTTTCATTGTACTCACACAATAGCCTCAATGCATGGAGGCTGTGCATGCTGCTGCTGAAAGGACTTGATGTTTGGGATCACACCACTGGAAACCTTCTTGCAGCATAGGGGCACCTTGGTTGGTATGCGGACTACAAGAAAACAAAGTTGTGACTATAAGATCAGAAGCCTTCTTTGTCTTTAGGACACATTAACCAGTATGACAGAAAGCAATTGTGTAGAGAGGCAGATACAAAGACATTGGCAGTAGGGCAGTGGAAACATCAAGGCAAAAAACACTTCTATCGAGGAACAAAGTAACTGGAGATTATATCCCATCACAAAGGTTGGAGTGTATTACAGACCGCAAGATGTTGTGGGGTGAACGAAACATCATATATAAATGCATACATCTGCTCAGACTCACACATTCAGTTTCACCAAACTGCTGTTATTTGCAGTATATGTGCAATGTGGTCAAAAATATGTACATTCAAATGTGTTATTAAGGCTCAAATTTACAAACCACAAAAAGCACAATAACTCCAAAATTAAAGATTGCATTGTCTCATAACATGACATATGACACATAGCGCTTATACGAATGATACTTGACACACACAAAAACCCACTGCCCTCCACTGAGTTTGGTACTTACAACTTGCAACACACACTGCACACAGCACAGCGATCAGCAACACGCGTCGCATCATCCTCTTTACAACAGCAACGTTCATATGAACAGAAGCTAAGTATTTTAGGACTATGTACACATCACTCAGTCAGGAAGTAGAGGCTATTAAAACTCCACCCTAAACCATGTGATCAAGCCAAAGTTAGGGTTTGCCAGTAGCATCAACAAAACAAGTCCCTTAATGTTCATTTGCTTGAAAAATGTATGTAAGCATGTAAGCAGCATCTCTACTTCTCACCATGCATCTCTCATAGTGATGCACTGTTTGCATCTCTCATAGTGATGCACCTATTCACAGTTTGGTTGTGAAAATGTTCACAGACTTCAGATGTGTGCCTCTTTGTTGTGGCATGTGTCTGTGACAGTACTACAGCTCAGAGGGTATACTGCGTTCAGAATGTCAGCCATGTCTTTGAGCAGTGCAGCTAGCCTACTCTGACGGTCTCATTGAGACAAAGATGTATAAGTGCAAGTGCTTGTAGGTCTTAGACAATCTCAGTACACTCTCAATAAAACATTCCACTGCATGCAACTGTCCCATACAGCATTCTATCTTTTAACTTTTACATAAACTTACATAAAATTTTCACTTTTCCAATGTGTATTGTGAAGGCTGCCATACATTCCTTCTGAGCTCTGCAATGAGGTGTTGGGATATTCTACCAGCTTAGCTGACCCAACTACAGTTAAGACAGGTATTGTCTAAGATTGCACCCCCCTATGTAGCCTATTAGACATGTGTAAAAAATCCTTACAAACAAGTGCAATATCAATATGATTGTAACATATTGCAAGACTATTCCCATTTAAAAGAGGTCACAATCTTTTTCATTTGGCCCAACAAACATTTTTAACACTTCCCAGGGGTGTTACTCAGACCCAACATTACTGCTGATAACAGTCTTGTCTTTGTTTCACAGAAATAACTTTACCAAATTCTGGTTTGGTTTCTCCTAATTCTGCTTTTGGAGCAAAAGAATAGCAGAAGAGCAATTTAAGATCTCAAGATGGATTGAATTGGGATTAGCAAATACAAGCAATATAGTGCTGAGTTTCTTAAAACACAAATTCAGTGTTTTCTATTTCATACCTGAAACAGCAAGTATGAAGGACCAAGTTTGGTAATGAAAAGCAGCCACAACTTGAATGCGGTGACATAATAACGAAAGCAACAGATATGGTAATGTGTGTAATATGGAAAGTAAGACTGAAGAGAGGGTAGGGGGTGGAGGGGTTGTGTTTGAACTGAAATTACATTCACTCACACCGATCCTTGACATATAAATGTCCAGGTTAAGATTAAAAAAAAAAAAGAAATTATAACAATGTATTTTCAGGTAGAGCTATATGCCCATTGTACACAGCAAAGAAGTCCATTAAGTATAATTCTAATTCTGAATGCATATTGATTTGATTGTCATATGGTTTTGGTACCCATTAGAAGTGAGAAGTAAAAGCAGTTGATCATGGTCTAACATTAGACTGGACAATGTTGGATGTGATAGAGGGAACTTCACATGTTTGATTCACAAAAATCAAATTTGCTAAAGACTTCAATGACATTTTTAAAAAGAATTTTAATATTCCAAATTGCAACATACAAACATACAGACAAAATTGCATTAAAGAATGTTAGACATGAAATGAATTCAGTTCTGGGATTTATTATGTCATGTTCACATTAAGTATAATGAATGTGCTTTCAGAGGGAGAAACCAGTTTAATTTCAATTCTGCTATTTATTGGCAAAAAAAGAGTTTACGTACTTTGAACTAATCGCTCCATCTTAATTCCTTGCACTGATCTGGAATGAATTACTCACTTTGCTAGTAACCTTTGCAAACTGGTAATCATCTGATTCAGCACTGAGTAAGCAAAGTTTTACCTTTGCTATGTAAAGTTATATTCTCTTCTGAGAGCAAGTTGTGATTGTTTACATTGTCACTTTCAAAGTGATTTCAATTTTGAAAATGATCTGCCATCCTGGTGGCTTTTGGGCAATGTTGATATCAACTAAATTACAATGGGTGTGATAACAGTCCGGTCCCCAGGTTACCATTCATCAAGACTATGGAAAATATGACTATTATTAAATGCTACTACTACAACTATTACTACTACTAGTACTACTACTACTTCTACTAGTTCTACCGATGCTAAGACTTTACAGGGGAACTCAAAGTTTATTTCACATCAAACCTTTTATCTTTTTTGCCACCCAGGGTGCATTTGGATCAGTGCAGTACTGTGTTTTATTCACTGTGATAAAACTGAAAAAAGTGACAATTATAATTGTTACCTACAATTTACTGTTATGGTGATAATGCTTTATAAACAGTGTTTTTTGTTAAATGTCCCAAATGCATTTTAAAGACATGTCATGCATTCTGGAAAGAAGTTCTGTCTTGTACTCACACAATAGCCTCCACACATGAAGGCTGTGCACGCAGGTATTTGAAGGCTTTGATGCTGGGAATGAAAGCAGCGGAAACTTTCTGGCAACACAGGACTGGACTCACCCTGGTGGGCCTTCGGACTGGAACAGAATGGAAGGCTTAAAGGAGTAGTGACTAAGCAGTTAGAAGCTTTCTTTGTCTTTAACATACATCAATTAATATGACAGAATTCTGCATTCTGCAATTCGGCAGGCAAAGACATGTGGAGTGGAGAAGTCTGTAGAAACATTGAGGAGGCAAAAGATACCTCTAATGATTAGTGAAATAACCTCAGGATCATGTAGGCCTATAATGTTTTACTTGTGTAGGCCCATAATGTCATAAAGACATCAGGATCCGTTACACAAACCAACAACACATCATATACAAAAATACATCTGCCCATGTCTTTTGTACATGAGCACTCATGTTGCACTCATAGGCTTGTATGTTTAATGTTTATACATGGTCATATACATGTGTTTGGGCAGAAAATAGCAAATAACATAAAGTGCATTAATTCTAGAATGCAATATAGTAATAGCTTGTAATTATGCTTTAAAATGATACATACAGACAAGCTTTCCTTTCAGTCAGACAAAACAACTGCCCTCCACTTGATTGATTTCTCACTGTCTCATGTCTCACTGTTTCTCTTGTTTCCATCAATTAGTTACAGATGTGCTTATATGTGCCTTCGGTGTCCCCTGCTTAGCGAGTGACTGCTGCTTTGTCTTGCCTGTTGCATTAAGCTCCTTGTTCCACGAGGCTTGTAGCTACGGCTAGATGATCCCAGCGGTAATGTGTGTGTTTGTGTGTGTGCAGTGGTGAGTGGTGCTACTACCGTTTGTCTGCGTGTGTATGTGGGCATTTCCTTTTGGTTTGTTTGTTTGTTTGTTTGTAGGTTTTCTTTATTTGAGTTTATATCCCTGTCTGAACGTCTCGTGGTGGTATGTGTTCTTTTTTATTTGTTGTTGTTTTTGGTTAACTCCCACGAGTGGCCAGTCAGCTGTCAGGTGCCTTGCACTTTTGTTTCATTTGCTTTGGGTATTGGCTGTGCTTTATCTACAGTGCACTATTCTAAGGTGTGGTGTATTGATTGCTATGCTGATTATAAGCGTGTGATTTCACTTACTTTGTATCTGCCCAACTACTCTGACGAGTTTGAATGTCTGTTGGCCCTAGGAGGCCAGATTCATATACTGGTTAACGGAGACTTTCTGTGTTTCTTATCATTTTCTCTCTGTTCGGTTCTAAGAGCTACAGCTACCATCAGGGAGGCTTGGCACCTGGTGGTGGGGCATCTGTGTGCGTGTGGATGTGTGTGTGTTTCACCTCCTTGGTGGTGTAGTGCTACCTGTGTGTGCTGTGCAGTGTGTGAGTGCATCTCACTTGTGCTCTTTCCTGACCTTCCTCCCAGATCGCCTCCCTGGTGGTAAGTCTTTCTTCCTGTCTTTCTCTCTGTCTCTCTCTCTGTCTCCCTCTCCGTCTCTCTCTCTCTCTTCTATGTATATGTGTGTGTGTTTAGTCTTTAGTCCCATGTGTGTTAGACTCTGTAGGCCTACAGCATTAGAGAACGACTGTGGCATTTTTTTTAATCCCAGTGCTGCTATTTTCTGATGAATGGTAACTAAATAAAGAAATGATTTATTGTTACTATCGAATGCTGTCTCTCTTGCACGAACCTGTGTTCCTTGTGTAGATTTGTGATTTTCTCAAAAATCACAAATCTTCCATCCCTTTCCTAGGGGAGCATAACTCCTCCAGGTGGCGTAGTTGACATCCCACATTCTCATTGGTTTATTAATTTATAATTAATTAATAATTAATTTTCGTTAAATCATTAATATGGTAATGACTTTGTACACATCCACCCCTCAACACTCACTCACACACACACACACCCTAACACATTACACAACACTACACACACACACACACACACGCACATTTGACTTACAGCACTATATACACCTTTCAGCCCCCCCACTCCTTACACCTCTGTACTACCTCTATGAACCTGATATACATTCCATACATTCCTCTCCACCACCCACCAACTCACAAACCTGACACATACCACACCTTTTTTCACCACTATCACACAGCTAGTGCCCATAACCATACCACTCTACTGCATACCACACTCCCCCCCACCCCACCCCTCCACCCACCCACAGCCCCTTCATTCAATTTTTTTATGCACTTTAACATTTTCTCTACCCGATTCACTGTGTTGGAAAAGTATTTCATAGATCACTCCTTTACTGAGTTTCTGCAAGCTATAAACTCATTCCTGGATAAGAACTCAGAAGCAGAAATTAGTTTTGTTGGAAACTTAGGTTGGAAAGCAGAAGCATCAGACATTGACCACACATCACAGTGTGCTGTGTTTTTGGCTGGTGCCTCTGTGAGGTGTGAGATTTGCAAGTTGCAGAAGTGAGAGACAGCTTTTGATGAACCATATGTTTGGGTTTGGGGGTCACGTATGCCCCTACCACACACCACCTCTGATGAGATTGTTTACTCAGATCTTTACCGGCCTATGTTTAGTTTTTTTTTCTGCTGTCATTGTGCAAGGAAGTTTTTTTGCAAGTCATTTTGCTGAGCATAGGCAACAGGACACTAACACTACCGCTGCTGTATGGCTCCCCAAAACATGAAAACATGCCTAAATAGGAATATATTCACTTCTGTTGTACAAGTAAAATGTAACAGCTTTTGGATGGTGATAACATCGCCACACCCATTTGCAATATTTACATACAGTGGCTATTGTTGCATAGACAGTTTAGTTTAGTAGGTATGTGGATTGTCAGAAAAAACAGACAGAATGGACCACGTTTGCAGCGAGTTGCAACAGTCTTTATTTAAGGGTTAGGGGGAATTGGAGTGTGGATGTGCTCTGTGAGAGCGCCCTTGGCGCGGAGGAGTAGGCAGCGTGCAGAGCGGGGAGGGGCAGGCAGGAGCACTCGTGGTCAGGCAGGCGGTGAGTTAGGAACCGGGGCAGGAGAGCAGGCGAGTCACAGGCAGGCGGCGGGTCAGAAACCAGGGCAGGAGAGCAGGCCAGAGTCGTGGGCAGGCGACGGGTCAGACAACAGGGCTGGGATGAAGAGCGTAGTCGAGGACAGATCACGGTTCGGAAACCAGGAGAGGCAGACGGAGAACAAGTCGTGGCCAGACAGCGGGTCAGCAACAAGGGCAGAGAAGCAGAGGCGTCCGAGTCCCAGGCAGTCCGAGGCAGTCCGAGTTCGGCAACAGGCAGACGATCTTTAAGGGCAAAAACAAACAGGGACAGAACGGGAAACAGACTGGGAAAACAGAACCCTTTGTGGGAAAACAAACACGGGTAAACAATCAGGGGAAACAACGAAACAGAGAGAGTCAGAATTGTTTGGCTTGCCTTCAGCAGTAATCGCGTACAGGTTCGCTAATTCACCGACGGGGAGTGAAGGAAACAGGGAATAAATAACCAGGGCAATCGGGGAAGACAAGACACAGGTGGGGGCAATCAGTAAGGACAGGTGAAAGGGATCCAGTGAAGGATGCTGAAAAATTAATACACGCATTTATTACTTCCAGGCTCGATTATTGCAATGCTCTGTTCTCTGTGTGTAGCAATACTTGCATCAAAAACCTACAACTAATACAAAATGCTGCGGCCCGAACACTGACCAGGACTAAAAAATATGAACATATCTCTGCTATTCTTGCTTCCCTACATTGGCTCCCTATTAAAAGTCAAATTGATTTTAAAATACTCCTCCTAACCTACAAAGCCCTCAAGGGTGATGCACCAACATATATTAAAGACTTACTTGTCCCTTACCACCCTCCTAGAATCCTAAGATCCCAAAATGCTGGTCTCCTTGTAATCCCAAGAATATCAAAATCTACGATAGGAGGAAGAGCCTTCTGTTACCGTGCACCCCTCCTGTGGAATAGCCCCCCCCCCCCCACATTCGACAAGCGGACACTCTCAATACCTTTAAGTCTAGACTTAAAACCTTCCTCTATACTGTTTCCCATAGTTAGGGATGGTGCATGGCAAATCATCACTTCTCATGGGTCTTTTGGAAGGGACTGCCTCTGCTGTTGCCCCCACTTGCGAGGCATGGCAGCCACTGACCATCCCTGCAGTGGTGCTGGGTTGCCATGCATCATACCTTAGTTATGCTGCTATAGCCTAGTGCCGCCACACAACCTTAATGTGTCATGCCGTACAACTCTCTCTCTCTCTCTTTCAGCTCACTCTCTATTTATATATGTGTGTGTGTGTATGTGTATATATGTATATTTATGCGCATATAGGTATGCCCAAATTACTGCTTTCTGCTTTTTGCTTCTGATGTGCGAGCCTGGCCTAATTCACTATTTTCCTCTGTCCACAATTATCTTTGCTGAGTGACATCCCTGCCTCATTCCAGCGGACTCCTCTCACCCTCCCCTCCTGAGTGGACTACAACCAACACTACGGGAGGCACATGTCATGACCAACTCCCCATCACAGAGGACCTTCCTGGACGCCGATGCTGGGCCCGACTCCCCTTCCTGAGGCTTTGTGATTGACCCCCCCCTCACAATGGCGCTGTCAAATGGACCCTTACTGTTACCCCCATGACCCATCTCATTCCTTTGAGTTTGTCACTATGCCTGGCCGCTGCTACATTGTCCAGCCATAATTCCTGATAACCACCTATAGACTGACTACCATGTATTGTAAAAGTGGGATAATACTCTATTATGAACTATTATGAACCTTAGCTAAAACCATAGGCAACTTATAGTCTGTCATGGTTACTACTGATTGTAATTTTTCTCCATGACCCCTGGCAGTTGGGTTAGCCCCTTGAGTCGTGGATCTGCCCAAGGTTTCTTCCTAGATTAACTGAACATAAGGGAGTTTTTCCTTGCCCCTGTTGCTCTTGGGTGCTCCTTCTGTGAAGCGCCACGAGACAATACTATTGTAAAAGGCGCTATATAAATAAAACTGAATTGAATTGAATTGAATTAACGGAGAATGAGGACGTGAGATAGAATGAAGCCCATTAGTGAAGCAGACAGGGAGAGAACGTGAGGAAACAGAGGTAGACAAAACAGGGTGGTGACATGGATAACAATTCTCTCTTGATGTCCACAAAACCAAAGGGGTAATTGTGGGGTTTAGGCCAAAGATTTAGCACTCCCCACTGCACATCAGTTGCTCCCTGGTGGCGAAGGTTGGCAGAAGAGTCCCTGCATTACAAATCTTCCTCATGACTGAGGATCTGGACTCACAAAATTACATGCCTGGCCAGAACAACGAAACCAAGAATCCCCCTCACTACCTTTCACCATCACACTGTTGAAAGCATCCTCTGTCACTTCCTGACATGACAGCAGCTGTGTGTTGTATAACATCACCCAGAATCGTGATGATGTCCAAGAAAATGATTGGGGTGTCACTCCCCTCCATCAATAAAACAATAAGAAATCCTCCTCACCCCTCTCATGGACTGTAGGCTGGAGATACTGCTCAGTTACAACAAGAACATCCAGGAGCTACAACAGCTTCTTACCATAGGCCATTTGGCTATTGAACAGTTTGTAACAACTTCTACATCCTTTTTATTCGATATTTGTTTGTTTTGCACCATTGTGTTTTTTCTAATATGACTAGAATGACAAATATGTTAATTTCAACTTGAACTGTAATGCAATTTGCAGGTTTCAAACTACCAGATTATGGCCTTTGTCAACTGCTGATCTGTCAACTTCCCCTTCTGAAGAAACATGAACCCACTTCCCTCCGCAAAACCCTACTCACAGACATATGCACACTCACTCACATACTCAGTTGTGTACACACACACACATAAACCCAGATTTTACAAGTAACCCATGGTGTGTAAATTATGCTTAGTTCATAATATATTTAGTAGTCCATTTGTCATAAATCAGAAAGGTTCAGATCAGCGAATAACACTATATGACAGCTAGTGACTACAGTGTTGTCATCCTCACCAAGAGACTGAACAACTTGTGACTGTACAGCAGTTTTCCTCCTCTGAGGAAAAGTTTAGATAAGGTATTTAAATGAGGCATTTTTAGTGCTTGAATACAATTGTATGCTGGAGTCACCATGCATTACAAAATCTACATTTTGCTTTTTCCCTCTTCAAATAGCACCCAACCCCTACGCTACCACTCTAACACACACACAGATGTGTAGATGTTTTGATATGATGTGTGACGAACATTAATAACTTTTTGGTGATTCCCAGTTGCAACTCAGTCACAGTGTCTTTATTATGCTGTGTTCAAATTCATACTCACCATCCCTTTCATGTAAATTTGGCCAGCAACAGAGGAGGGCAATGTCTAATGGTCAAATTTTTAAAGTACAACAGGTCAGCAGATCAGTGCATTATGCATTAGGCTACACTACATGATGTACCAAAACTTAAGTAAAAAGTAAAAGTAATTTGCTCTGACCCTAATTAATAAAATTTCATGCCACTATAGCAGCAAACACAATGCTAAAGATGGAAACACAACGAGAAAAGAGGAACATGAAAACTGATTTTTTTTAGCCTTAACACAGGGTATGTTTATGAGATAAACCGTGTGAAAATGTCAACAAGCACATTCATGAGAGTGCACATAGCCACATGTGGATCATTATGTCTCACTGATTCAAACCCCCCTCCTTTTCACCTGATGCTAATATAGCCCTGCTAGTCCATCCACATAAACAACTTAATTGGCCCACAGGATAGCTTGTGTTGGAATTTCACTGGTTTGAGGATACATTGCCTTCAAGTGTAATATAAGTAAATTAATACACTCTACAATAATATGGGATAATAATAATCATTAAAAGGTATTTCTACAGGGAAATCTTTATGGACAGGTTATCACTACTTATCACAACAGCACCAATGAATGCAACCCTCTCAATAAAATAAGAATGTATGATCACACAACAACCTCTCCTTTTTTCTCCTTTTATTTTATGGTCAAGGACAGAAGTTTATACATTGTATAAAATTTTAAATATAAATCAACTACAATCAAATTCATCATCTCTAATGGATGAAAGCATAATGTGTCTCCAGTACACACTTCAAATGTGAAATAAATAAAATAAATAAATGTTTAAAATACAGTAATGTTAAAATAGTTTTTAGTTAAGTCCTGTATTGGAATTTTCATTAATTTATCACCTCATCTAACCACAGAATGGGTCAATGCTATAATTTCTGGTCTGTTTTTGTGGCAATAAATTAGACAAATAAATAATATAGTTATTGCATGAAACTGACCACATAAATTGCTTGAATAAATTGTAGCTTTGAAAAACAAAGGAAACATTTGAAAAAGATCATCAGCCTGGATGCTCATCTGGTCAATTGCATGCTGGTTCTTTAAGTTCTTGAGGTTGATCTTGTGAGAAGAGACAGTGGGGATGGTGTTGTGGTCTTAGTTGCTCTCTCGGTCCTCAAATTCTCCCTGTTTAAGACATGTTGATACGAGATCATAAGGATGATTCTCCCCCAATGCAACAAAACTGATGTCTTCCATGTCAATTTCCACTGAAGAGATACTATATATATTGTGAGAAATGCAACAGACAATTGCTGATACTTACATGAACTTTTCAATCTTAGTCCTCACCCAAGGAGCACGACGAGGGCAACAAAACTCATCCTTCTCTGTGATAAGACTGCATGGAGACACACATAAGATTGAGCTCAACACCAGTGGGAACAATGAGGCTGAAATTATTACTGGTTACCCTTTTCATGTCATTAATTTCATTTCATTTGTCAACTTTCACTTTTCATTCACCCTCATGTATTCTTTGGTGCACCATAAAACATCTGAAGGGGGGGCGGGTTACTTACATCACTGCAGAGACACAGGGTTTGCTTTCCCTCTGTACTCTGAAGCCAATGATTGGGTCGGTCACCGCTGCATTAGACACAGCTGTACAGCAGGACAAAGGCTTCTCTGCATCTGGAAGACATGAATTTGAAACATCAGTTGTTTGAATGTACACACACTGCACTAAAATGCAAGGCTACAGCATACAACACAACACCAATTACAATATCTAAGGAAAATCATGAGTCATGTATAATAAATACAAAGGTTGATAATAGATAATTTTACCTGCTCTCTGCCAGAAAACTGAAGCGATGATAGCCATGATGGCCAGGCTCCTGATAAATGTCTTGGGAGACTGCATTGTTGAGAGGATTGGCAGAGGATTTGTGTGAAGTAGAGGACACTCTCTCTGGACTATTTAAACCACAGAAAAGCAGAAGTGGGTCGTGAAACACTCCCGCAGATATTTCCATTCTTCTTGCCTCAGCCCACTCTCCTCCCACCTTTCCATCATGAGGTCATTGGTGAGCTTGCTTGACTTAATCAATTTCATAGTTGGTTGGTCATGACAGGATGATATGCAACTTTTTTAACAAACCTAAAACTAATAATAACTATGTCTCACTTTTATTTCACTCTCAAGCATGGAGCGTGTTCTAGTAAGTCAGTGACTAGCCGTTCTTTGGACATAGTTCCTGATGTAAACTGTGATGATGTGACGATGATGATGTGATGTGACTGCTTCCTTCCTTCCGGTCCATAACTAACTGTCACCTTCTTTATTCATGTAATTCAAGTCATGAGAGACAGGAACCAGTTATTTTTAAACACAACTTGACTCTATTTTGTTCTAAGATTGGTCGCATGTCTGGACTATACTGAAATGAGACTGAGGGAATTTCTGTCTCACTCTCTGTGAGGGCTCACTGAAAGAAATCCCCCTGTTGAAACTGCCAATGCTGACCAAGCAAACTGGCACAGACCATGCAATGGAGGAAACCCCTGCATTCTGTCTCCATCCACAAGTTAATTCCACCCCCTCAAATTTCTTTTCCGATGAAAGTAAATGTGTTCTTTATTTAGTGATTAGCCATTTCAGGTGTTTTCCACAATGCTACTAGAAAAACTAGAAAGAAAAGATAGACTCCATCTCCTGAATGAACTTCCTTCAAAGCTCTAAAATAGATCAGTATATACACTGTAAAAAATAAGACTTCCTTTTATTTGTGAAAACTTACAATTATTTCTTAGAATAACTACAGAATATGAAAATTGTTATACAAACGTTTTTTGTATGTTTTGAGAAGTCACCACAACTCATTATCTTAAATTTGGTCAACTTAAAATAGTTAGGCAGCCCAGACACTAACTTTTTTAAGTTAAAACCATGATTTCTTTTTTACAGTGTAGGGGTAACTCAAGCCATATGCGGTTAAGATAAGGCACAATTTGTAAGTTGTGTGGACTTTGCTACTGAATATTTTTAAGAGATTTTTTTAAACTAAGGATTGGCTGTGGGTGGGTGGTCTGTCACAGACAGAAAGTAATCCTTCTCTTCACAGTTCATCAGAGGAATTCACAAAATGCTATCATAAATGCTCATACTCACTATTCACTTTAGGTATCCAGCCCCTCCCATACTCCCATTCCGTACACACTCACAGGCAGAGATAATTTAAGAGACAATAGCACTGTATATGGCTACAGTTGGGAGTCAGGGTGGAAGGTCAATAAGCTGACTAATTATCTGTTGGAAGTTTGTAGGAAGCTTACTAATTGATGATTTCCCGCATCAGTATCCCATTTGTTTTTATTGTGACAGTTATTTTTTGATTTCCATCACATATCTTCAAAACTTCTGTGGCCTTCCTTAAAGTAGGAACAATGCAACAATGCAAGAATGAGACACTTTTTGAGGTATGCTATCATTAGGGAATTAGTATCTGCTTTAAATTCATTTTAAGGAGACGTGTACAATATCTCACAAAAGTGAGTACACCCCTCACATTTTTGCTAATATTCTGTTATAAGTTTTCATGGGACAACACTATAGAAATGAAACTTTGTAGCAGCTTTTGTAGCAGTATAGATTTGTTGTCCTCTGAAAATAACTCAACATACAGCCAATAATGTCTAAACAGCTGGCAACAAAGAGTCCCTAGCGAAAAGTCAAGCATGGTGGTGCTAGCATCATTGTCTAGGGCTGCATGAGTGCTGCTGGCACTGGGGAGCTGAGCATGGGAAACATGAATTCCAAACAGAGCATGATCCCATCTCATCAGAAACTGGGCCACATGCATGACATGCCAGATTTACAGCCTGATAATGACCCTAAACACACCTCCAAGATGACTTGGAAGTGAACTGCCTTGCTGAGGAAGCTGAAGATAAAGGTGATAGACTAGCCCAAGACCCATTTGAGCACCTAGTGGCAGAAGAAGCATCTTTAAGCGGAAGGTGGAGGAGAACAGAGTGTCTAACATCTACCAGCTCTGTGATGTCATCACAAAGGAGTGGTAGAGGATTCCAGTAGGCCATATGCGGTTAAGATAAGGCATAATAATGGTGCTTACAAAAAATATTGACAGTTTGGGCACAATTTGGACATGTTTGCTGTGAGGTGTACTCACTTTCGTTGCCAGCTGTTTAGACATCTATGGCTGTTTGTTAAAAAAACATGGTACAGGTTGATTGCCATTGTCATTGCTCTGACTGCTCTCATGCAATGACATATCACTGGACTTACACTAACTTATACCAGTGCCAGTCTTGCATTAATCATAATGAGTCAGAACTAACTGACTCAGGTCAACAAGGGATTTTTTTCCCATGAAGCAAAAGTGAAGCTGAATATTTTTTTCTCTACTGGCTTTGCTGCATGGCAACTGAACAGCACCAGTAACAAAATCATTTTGTTTCAATCATTTGTTGTGAATCTTTAGGTTGTGTAGCAGTCATGATTTTGACAGCTTCACAAATCCTCTCTTACTCCACCCATTTCAGTGGTTAAGGGATATGAATATGTTCCACCTGGCCCACACATTTGTGGTGTGATTGCCATACTGTAGTGTGGAAACTGACATTAACAGTGATTCTAAAGAGGCATATGTCTAAAAGATAATGAGAGGAAGAGTTGCTTGGCATAGTGGCAAGTAAATAGTACATCTTTATTCTGTTTACTGGTTGAAATGCATTCTGTTAATTAGTTGAAATGCTCTTACTGCTAAGCAGCTAAGCACATCCTGATATATTTGTTTCATATCCAAACTACAGTGGTAGGCCTTTAGGTTGCTAGTAAGGGGAGGCTGTGTCTTTATTTCATTTGTTTGTTTGTTTGTTAAAGCAGGTCTGTGAAAAGGAACAAAGTAACCTAGGGTTACTGATGAGTTATGATGATATTCCATCATGGGGGAGTGGTACCCTACAGTGCAATGCATGAAGATCATGGGGACGTCTATTTATTGTTCACAGCTTTAAAAATAGCCATAGAACTGTTCATTAACGCATTTGCTATTTGTGATAATCAACGGTAACAGCATGTCACACCACATGGAAAGAGTGGGTGTGCAGATGTAGGAGGTATGAAGTATTGGTTGACTGGTTGACTTTTCTCATGCATACAATATAAACAGGATTTAACCCTCATGACTGATAGTGATGACCTTCTCTGACCATCACCAACATCATTGTCGGAAAACAGATCAAGACTCTCATGCCATTTCAATACACATATGTGTATTGCACACGTATGCTCAGGTGTAAATAGTATTGTTTGCTAAAGATACCCAGGTTCTTTTCTCTGCTATTCCATGCTGTATAAACCTGGGTGTGAATAGGTGAATAGGTAGTTTGCACCCATCAGGTGCAAACAGCATTTTTGGGTAAAGATACCCCATGTGCAAACCGCCTCAGCCCTGTCCTGCTATTGTTATTTTTACATTTGATTTACAGTAGTCATAACTTGTCCTAACTAGTCATAACTAAATTACTGACTCAGGTGAAGAAATGACTTTCTTCTGTAGAAGCAAAAGTGAAACTGGCTATGCTTAACCCTACTTGTTTTACAAGTATCAGATGAAATTCAACTGAGTCTACTGAGTGACTGCAACAGTTTTGGTGAGGCCAACTTGTCATTGGACAAGTGCAAACAACAAATTCTCCATTAAACCTGTAGATGTTCAGGCAGCATTTTTCATTCGGTTTGTCTTTTTATTTAACAACATTGACTTGTTTTTGCTTTCATAGGACATTGAAGGTTTGATGTAGGCTTTACCTTTAAGGGTAATGAATAAACTTCAAAAATAAAAAGCTAGCAGGAATTGGAGGTGGGGGGAACTTTTTTCAGGGTTTTCTCTGATGTTTGTTGTAGTTGCTGTGGGCTACATATTACATAAAGTCTACATAAGACTTTTTTAGCCAACTTGTCCTTGTACTTTCATTACGAACACATATTCTTGTGTTTAAGTACAGTAAATACTAAATACTTTTAGACTTTTACTTGAGTAACATGCTAGTAGGTGATTTGAACTTCTCACAGAGTAATATTTTATTTGGTAGGGTATCTGTACTTTTACTCGAGTGTACTTTATACACGGACAGTGCCATTCATGAGCTCGAGTGGCATTTAACAAAGTTGTTGTTAACAAAGGCAATAGAACAGATCAGTTACTATGACTGAGTGTCCTCACAAGCATTTAACTGTCATTGAGTCATGTGAGTCTAATAGTATGGGCTGTTTAGTTTGTGTGATTTTGAGAACAGCCTGCTCTCATACAGCTATATATAGTGTGACTGTGGTTGAGATATGAAAAAAAACCCATTTAACCCACTGTTCTCCTGTGACCATGGCAGGGAAGCTGACATTTTGTGGCATGGAAACAGAAATAAAGCCTCTGTGTTTCATTTGACTTAAAAGAAAAAAATAAAGGGGGGTGAATACAGTGCACTCCCCCAGCCACATTCATAAATATATTTGGTAACATTTTATTAATGTGTTCCTAATATATCTGTATGAGTGTCTAGTAAGATATATTTAGTATTCATTAATAATTTATTTGCCCCACATTCATTATTTTTTTTATTATTATTGAATACTGTAAATAACTAGGCCTAATTCTAAATATATATATATATATATATATATATATATATATATATATATATATATAGGTAGGTGGTGTCTCATGTTCTCCTTCAGAAAACCGAGGTTATATGCCATAACCTTATGTTCTCTTTCAGTCAAAGCACTTTGATGCCACCTTTGGGAACACCTATACAACACAGTCCCTGAACACAGTGCTTATACATCACACATGACTGAGTGAAGGTCACCACACAGTCACCACTCACAAGAAAAGGGGGGGTAGGTGCTCACACCGACCCTCTCACCTCATCATTTTGGGTAGGGAGAGAAGACATTTTGAGTCACACTGGGCCATGCCACATCAGACCAAAAATCTTGAGTGAGGACACGCCGCTGCATGGGTAGACGCGTGATGTTCAATAACAGGGGCTGAGTGACACACTGGACCCACCATAAAACACCAGACACACAGTGAGCCTCCAAATCACTGAGGTGTCCCCGACAGCTTGGGATCAGAGTTCATGAGCGGGCAGGGTTGAGCCCACATGAGAATTCTGCATGCCAGGTGGCACATCGTGGCTGACCTGAGGCCCCCATGGTGGTTGCTGTAGGCCACTGTGGCTGTTTTGTATCTCCGTTTAAGGACATAACGCCCAGTGAGACATAGTGAAAGGCGCTTCTTGAGCTAGAGCTTGCCAGCATTCCAGCGAGATGGTCAGTTCTCTGTGTCTGTCCCTCCTGGGGTGGACACAGTGGCTCAGGGACCATCACTGAAAGAGCAGGACCATTGTGGCTGCCGCTGCAAACAACCTAGGAAGATGTCTGGATCGGCATTGATGCTTGCAAGAGTTCGCGCGTGAGATGAGGCAGGGTGCTCACGCTCTCGGACAGAAGATCCAGCCTATAGAGATTGAGCGCGCGTAGCAAAGAACACAGTGGCATGGATTGTGGTGAATATGCCCCGGTGCCAGGCAGGAGCATGCAGACGGGAGAGATGTCCTTCGCTGAGGGCTCATGGTGAATGTGATGGGGCTGTTGTTAATTTGTCGTGGAGTGTCGTGGAGTGAGGTAATCACTACTACCTTTAGTCCCCGCACTAAAGGTAGTAGTGAGTACCTCACTCCACGGCACTCCATGGGTGGGGGCACAAGGGGGGGGTGTATGTGTTGACGGCGGGTAAATCGGCTGTGAGCCAAAGTTAGCCAGTGTTAGCCAGAGGTGGGTTGCCACCAGGTAGCGTGAACTTGATTAACCGCAGTGACAAGTCAGTAGCTCTGTGGAGATTGTCCACATCCTCCTCAGTCACCGCGGAGACCATGCGCTTGAAGATGTCTGCCTGGTGCACCTGGAGGAGTGCTGCAGTGCTGAGCGTCTTGCACACCTGCTCCACACAGGCATAGGCCGTCTCCATTAATTGTTACATGACAGGGCCAGGACGAGAGAGAGGCTTTGCCCTGCCACACCGCAGGGGAGGGAGAGAGGTAGGAGGCCACGATGTCCTTGACCTGGCTCCTCTTCTTCCAGTATTGCAAAGAACTCTGCGTGGTCTCATGGTTGGTGAACAGCATGAGCCCAGTAGTGGTGTAACTTGTCCATGAGGTCTGGGAATATGGAGATCTACCTGATGGTCGGAGCTGTGCAAGTGGGGACACAGAGGCACACAGTGGGGGGAGCCGACAGGATACGTTGAGCGACCAGGCCATGTACTCAGCCACTGCGTGTAGCTCACCTGCTAATGGTGTTCTGTGTGCCTTCACCAGGCAGGGGGGAGGAGAGGTGTTGGCTTTGCCTTCCTGGTCGGTGAAGCATTCTCCATCAGATGCGTTGAAGGAGAGGGCATCCTTGCTTGAGTCAAAGCAGTGGTCAGGTGGTGGTGGGGAACTGGCGGTGGAGGAGCCAAGGAGACCAAGGAGATAGAGGATGGCTGGACATGCTCCTCTGGGTAGCAGGGAGGCTAGGTGAGCTAGTTAGCTAGCCTGTGGCCTCCTGGCTAGCTTGTTGCTGACCGCTGGGCAGGTCGCCATTCGGAGTTCTGGCGCGCAGTGTGGGGCTGGAAGCACCAAGACCCAAGACTCTGCAATGCGGATACTCACCTGGTAGGCATAGGGTGGCTTGTGCATTGAGCCCCAGACACAGCATTAGACAAACACGCACAAATATGCACAGAATGAATATGTGAATATGTGAAATACTTCACTTAGACGGCTCACTCAGGGGCAGAACCCTGCTGAATCAGCGGAGCACATCAAGTCTTAGCAGGAAGTCGTAGAGTCTATCATGCAGTTAGAGGATGCTGAAATTTGAAAGATGAAGATGATAAGCATGTACCTGCGTTTTATAGCCGGAGGGATGAGACCAGTGCATGCGTGCTTATTGCCTGATTAGGTCAGGCTTAGTTAGAGTGGTTTCAGCAGGATGGGTATCACCAAAGGCAAAATCTCAAGTCTAAATATATGTATATATATATAGATAGGGTCCTGAAAGAAGCCAACACCCACACACGCATTCAGATAAACTTCAACGTTCATGGTTCAGACATGAAATGTCTGACAACACTGAAATGAAGCTCATTCAAAAGGGCACATGATTGGCAGGAATTGTACAGCTAAGTATGTAAGCAATAAGTGTACAAAAAGCAGACAATTACATGCAGTCTGGCATGCAGTCTGGCAAGGGAGAATGGGCTGGGCCCTGATGTTTCTGTATTGTGTCATGTTCAGACATCTGACTCAGGGTGCCGTGTGTCATCATATCACAATCATGTCAAAATATTTTTGTGTGTATTATTTGTGTGTGTATGTGTGTGTGTCTGTGTGTCAGTGTGTGTGTGTGTGTGTGTTGTGCAACAACACCAGTGACCTCAATAGGTGCAACAGCACCAGTGACCTCAACAACAGCATATTTCATGATGTTCTTGAGGTCACTGGTGCTGTTGCACCAGTGAAATATCAGTCCATAATATTGATTTAAGTTGCATTTATAGATACTTTGGAAAGGTTTGGCACTTATTTTTTGTGAACATTACACAAAATTGCCACACTTGATTTTATGTTTTGTTTATAGACCCACAGACAGACATTTGTAAAAACATCAGTTCAGTTATGTTATTCCAAAAATCTACCATCTTATTAAAAGTGTGCAACATTGGGCAAACACTTGCATAGTTTATCTCTTGTCTTTTTTTCTTGCATTAGTAAAGGTCTCATATTCATGACATAATTTAAATTAATGTGCAAATTATTATATGAAATAAGTTCATGTATTTACAATCAGATAAAATAAATAAAAAATCTACAGACCCACAGACCTACAGAATCTACAGGTCCCCTTCATATTCATAACTAATACATTCTCCAGTCATGATGGTCACTGTGCAGACTCCTCTGTGATATATTGGTCAGGTCTCAATGCTGAGGATGGCGTCGGCGATGTGAGACGGGCCAGCAGAGTTGAGGCGGTAGATGTCATCTTACCCCTCATGTCAGCCCTATTAGTAGAGACAACAACAACAACAATACAAAAACAACAACAACAACAACAACAATAATAATAATTAATAGTTGTTGGTGGTTATTATTATTATTATTATTATTATTATTATTATTATTATTATTATTATTATTAGACAAGTGTACAATAACAATACAAGCGTAGCAGTAATAGCAGTAGCTTCACTTACATAAATTCTTGAATTTTGCTCATCACCCAGGGAGAGTAAACTGGACTGCAGAAGTTCTCATTTTTGTCTGTGGTAAGGCTTAATAGAGAATCACAAAGTCAATATCATTTGTAAGCATCACATTAATTCCATCATATACAATGTTGTTTTCCAGTTCCCCCAATCTATGAGTCAAATGTGATGTTTTCGGACAGGTTTTCTTACATCACTGCAAGGACACAGTTTTGTTTTTTTGGAGTGGTTTCTCTGCTTGGTGTCTGCAATTTGAAGCCAATGATTGGGTCCGTCACCACTATGTCAGACACAGCTGTACAGCAGGAGAGGAACTTTTCAGCATCTGCAAGCACCAACAAACCAAAACATCTGCGATTTCCTGTGTTTCAGTGACCACCACAGTCCCAAGAAATACAATGCAATATCACAAATAATAACACATTAGAGAATATATTATCCAGTAAATAAGACACAAATATATAATTTCCAATAATTCAAATATAAATGATCTACCTGCTTTTCCACAGTGGACTGAAGCTATGATGACTATGATAGCCAGATGAAGTAGACTCTTAGTAGGCTGCATTTTTATTTTTGCTCTGGTCTGGCTAGAACACTTCTCACAGAAAACACATTGGCAAGAGTATTTCAAGTCCACTGAATGCAGATGTGGGCTGTAACTTCCATTTCAAAACATCTCCTGTTTACCATCAACAAACCCCCACCCCAACCATTTGGCAAGTAGTGAGGTAATCAGTGCAATGCCTTATAAATTACGACTGTGGCCTAAAGGGAAAGAAGAACCGTTCACTCATATTTCCACTGAAGTCACTGAAGTTACTGAACTGTGACATGCTCATGGTTTTACTGGTGATACACATTTCTTGGGAGCTACATTATGTATGACCAAAAAGTCAATGGTAACTAAACTATCTTACAAGTTAATTTGTCAACATAAGGGAGGCCTTGTGCAAGAGGAAGGAACTGAAGATCTTAAGATAACTTCTCATACTTTCGATGTCTGCTGAGACAAACAGAGTGCATGCCAAAGTTTGGCACAACAGGTTTGTTATATGACATGAGATGGTGGAAATTCCAGGAGTGTTTTTTTCCATTTATCCCAGGGTCCTGAGAGGAAATTTCCCACCATTAAAAATAACCTCCCCTGCTAGAATTCCAGCCCAGCCAGCAGACTGAAGAGAACCACAGTAGCAGCCTTGTGGTTTTTCATCTGTCTATCCATCTTGGTGGGTTTTTGAAAAACTAAGACAGAGTTAAGATAAATGACATTTTTATATGTTTACTCAAGGGTCTACATGGATTTACTGTAATTCAGTCAGTTCTGTGTACTATTTTGCAAGTGGTGTATGGCATAAGTATGCAAGTGGTATATTGCATAAATGCCTGGCCAGCAGTTGGTTAAGTTGCCCCACAGAAGAATTGCATATCATCTAATCCTCACACCCTTAGACACTTCCTGAGAGAGGGAGGGAGGGATAGAGTGAGAGAGAGAGAGAGAGAGAGAGAGAGAGAGAGAAATAAATACCTCTCTGCCACATTTGGCTGTATTTAATTAATATGGCCACATTGTTGATGATGCACATATTAAATAGAATACTACACTGACAAGTGTTGACTGCAGTACATTTGAATGTGTTTATCACTGCAAGGAAAAGGACCTGTAGGGCTTTAACTCAAACCAGGGTTAGGTAGATTAAACATGTGACTGATCAACCTTCTTGTCATATGAAAAGTGACTCACCTTGCTCCTGTGAAAAACACAACCAAGCCAACCAAAGAGACAAAGAGACTAACATTTAAAAATGAGAACATGTAATTCTCTTTAACCTAATTTTAGAACACTTGTGTTGTGTTCCCCTGGCCTACAGATGTGTATGTGTTTGTGTGTGTGTTAACTATGTGCTATGATTCTGCGATTTCCATAATGTGCATCATGTATTTGTGAGAAGAGAAACCAGTCTGTAATACATATGCATATATAGGCATATTTAATGGTTGTTAACAATCTCCAAGCGATTGGTGGGTGTGCTTATCATAGTCTATAGTCATAGTCTTCCTTCATCTCCTCTGAAATGCAATAATCAAACAATTTTAGTTCTTCGACCCTTGCAGTTCTTACATTAGCAAACTAATGTAAATATTCACTCAACATGCCTTGCAACCACTGACAACATGCATTGCAATGTTTCGATTCACACTGGATTTCTCCTTTCATTTCATTTCCTTTCATTCATTTATTTCTTACTAGTTATAGCAAAGTCCTTTTAGGGAAAGTCCCTTCACTAGGCAGCCATCTTGGTGATGCCTTGGGGCAGCTATTTTGACTAGTAAGTGCAGGCCCTATCTAAATGAATGGGGATGAATGGCTGGATCAGGCTACTTATGGCTTTAGACTACTTATATTATAGCTGAATTCAGATTATGTTCTGCTTATTTTGATATATGGTTAACCTCTGCACCAAGAAAAGCCTCTGCACGGATGCACACATAGCTGCAGAATTAAGAAATGTAATGTAGCCTAAATTCAGGTTTATCACAGGGACTGGTGACTTACATCATTGGAAAGCTGAGATTATGTGGTTTTGTATGACATGTAGATGACATCTGTGTGATGAAATCTCCATGAGTAATTTAACTGAGATGGGGGGCTTTATGGACTTAATGACGTTCATGACAGAAACACACGAAGAGAAACACACAAAGAGAAGTAAACAACTTTGGTAGGGTTTGTCTTCACAGTTCTCTTAGCACAGTGAGTGTGAACATTACTGGGAAACCGAACCCTGTACTTTTTACCCATTTCTCACTCATCCATCTTTCTCTTTACCTGTGGCTCCTCTGCGGGACCTTTCCTATGCATTTAGAGAATCCAAATGTAGTATTCTGTTGCATCACCAAAAAAGTGGCAATTTAAATTTAAAAGACAACTGAAACCACGAAAACACAAAATATTTCCTCTGGGTCATTTCATTCAGATAGGTACTTTCCTAAGCAACAAGCAGAATCTGAAAGGGCCCCCATCTTCTCTTCTTACGTTTTACCTATGGCTAACTTCAAACACATTACTGCCACCTGCTGGAAGCATCATCACATAGGGTTCAGATATGTCTGTCACGGTTTCAGTTGTCTTTTAAATTTAAATTGCCACAATTGCACACTGACAAGTTTTATCACTGTAAGGAAAAGGGGCATTGGCATTAACTTAAGTCAGGGTTGGGTAGACTGAGCATAACTCTGATCAAGCTTCCTGTCATATGATGCCCTAGTGAGTCACCCTGCTCAGATTTGTCATTGTTACCACCATTTTCAATCCCATGTCAGTAAACTAATTTTTACCTCATGTGTAGGTGGGGCAATTATCTAGAAAATGAGGGCAAATATACATTTATTTCACAACATATACAGTAAGTGTTTGGAAAGACCCCATCCATTTCCACAAGAATCAATCACAGTGACAAGAAAAGTAAAACCTGTTTTGTTGTGCACATCTACAGACTTTGCGCACCCACAGTAATTCTCAGGTAACAATGACAGAACATCTTTGTGCTTATTTAGAGTAAACTTCTATTTTAGTTAAATAAAAAAGTCCAATTTGACATAATTATACTGACAGTCACCTATTTCATATCATGGATACACCAACCATTTATTGGTTATGATGAAAATAAGATTTTGTTTTTTTATGAATATGAGATATTATGGTAGAGTATATGGTCATGTAAAGGATACTTTGAGGTACATTGTACGGGACATTCTGCATCTTGAACCAAATGTCTCTTAAGAAAAACTGAGCACTTCTTCAGTTGTTATACACCAATAATTTTCATTATTCACAGAACATTTACAGAATCTTAAGTAAAGGACAATGTATTCATTATGGGAAAATAAATCCCGATAGGATTTATGGCATTGAATGGGCCTAATAATCAAAAATACCCCACTGGATCTTGGTCATTCCACCTACAGCTCTTCTTTAGATTATCAACTCTTGGAACAGGACGTGCCTCTCTGTGGGATTCCAGTAAAAAAAGACAAACATGTAGATTGTTGCTCCTCTCCCATGCTCAACAGTACAATATTCTACTCAGAAATGTAAAGAAAGGATGGATAAAGTCCTTACCTGTGCCAACTCCTGTATTTTTTGCTTTACCCATCTTGCATTAGGAGAACTACAGTACATTTTATCGTTTGCTTTAAATCTGGGGAGAAAAAAAACGTATAATACAAACCATTTAAAAGAGACAGTCACCAACAAAGAGACTTTTTTGGGGGCTATGCTTACATGACAGCTGGAACACAGTTTTCCGTTTTGCTTTGAATGATGCAACTCGTGATCTCTGTCCTGATATGTGCTGGACTTGATTTCTTGCAACATATATCTCTGTCATTCCAGTCTGTGAATCAAATACAAAACAAAGTTAAAATGAACTAAAACTTAAAAAGGAACATGAGAGGTTGAGACAGACTGACAGTATAAGCAGAAATGTGAATCTTCTACTTACACCTCTTCATCAACTGCTTTGCAGCAACTGGTAGCTCTTTAGATTAAAAGAAAAAAGCTTGAGTAAAGTCATCAACATCCAGGTGTAGTTTTATATTACTTTAATTGATAAATGATTAGATTATTACTTTCACCAAATCATATGTTTTTATAACATTTGGTGAAACCCTGGTGATATGTAACCATAGACACCATGACACAAAATCATCCTGGTCTGAATACTTGAATGCTTATTCAGGATCATTCTTGTCAGTTCTTCTGACTGATATACTGTTGACTCATGTTAGAATGCCTGTTGTTAGAATGTTCTGTCTAACATTAAAGCTTTTCAGCTTTCTTCAGTAGAGGAAAATGGACATGACTGTGTTCCTCTAGCTGAAATGTCCTGTCTATGCAGTAGCAGTATAAATGCTTTATATCACTTTGGTTCACAGATGCTGAAGTAAAAACAACCCCATTTCAAAGGAGGTTAATAAATATATAGTAATGTAGCACTTACCAAATGAACAGGTCAAAGTGGTCAGCAAAGTGGTCAGCAAGAGCAGGCCAGTCAAACGGTAACTAGGCAGGCACAGCATGTTTGACCAGATAGCAGTTCTGACAGGAAACAGGCACTCGCTATACTGGATGTAATGATAGAGCTCAGGCTCTTTTTATGTCCACAACAACAGTCACCAATTGGTCATCTTGGACAGCTCCTTTTTCCGAGAACAAAGACAGCGTGACATTTCCTGTGATCTGTAGGAGATTCCCTTAACGAAATTATTATCATTCAAACTAGCATGATCATTCCTGTCACTGGGTTATATGTGGAGAGATCATCAGGTTCTGATAGAGAGATAGATATAAACAGCTCAATCCATCCCATACCTCTTCACCAGGAGTGGTATGACAAAAACTTCATCCAAAATTATCCATTCATCCATCCAGTTTAATGAAGCAAAACAGAAAAATGAGTTGTAAATCACTGTTTACTGCAATATAATTCTGATTGTTTTTCAAATGAGAAAAAAATCACCATGAATAACTCAGACAGCTGTAGTCCAACCCACTCACTGGTGATTAACACACACATGACAAGTGTCCATTTCTGTGCATAAAAACGTAACCACAGTGCACATCTAACTGTTACTAACTGTTACTAAACCTAAAAGTCTATCTCAGAATTTGTGGGAGGTTTTTGCCTCGCCTCTTCTATAAAATTATGAGTCGAGTCTATCATTACACTCATTTTCAAACTGATAGAGAGACACAGCACCATCAAATATGACTCTGATTCAACCTCAGGTGGTCAGTCTGTTTTACCTAGCCACTGTGTTGTTTAGCTGCATATGCCCTGGTAAGTGTTGTGTGTGCTGTATTTTTGCAGTATTTTTATGTCTGGTTTGATGGTTTGTTTGTCTGTCTGTTTGTTTTGACTTATTGCTTATTTCATGGCCTCTTTTCTCAGATGCTGCAGCATTGCCCTCCAGTGGATTCTCCCTTGAACCAAAGGAATATAATTTCACAGTAACAAAATTCTGTAAGCACTTAACTCATTTCATAATCTTTCTATTTTGTTCTTTATTGGTTTGGCGTTTCCAGTCAAAATGTACTAGTTTTGATTACCTGCAGGCCTCACTGAACTGAGCTCATATAATTCTGTGAGGGAAAGATTCTATTTGAAAAAGGCACCTGTAAGTAAGAGATAACGGCCGACAAGGTAACCAGTTTGACGGAAACAATGGTGAGGTGGAAGAAGCGGGGTTGGAGTGAAGCCTGGAGCGGGGTTGCCTCTACTGAGTCATTATTTCCATCAAACTGGTCACCTTGAAGGTTGTTATTCTGCTTATCTCCCGTTTGTATTTAGGATATAATTTTATCTATAACTTTCTTTATCGTTAGGAATTGTACATGAACTACAGAAAATAACCTATTGTAGCTACCGTAAAAGGTTGAAAGTGCATCATGAAATACTATTTCTATGGTTGTTATTGTTACTATTCATAAGCGCATAGATATGGAACGCTGATTCAAATTTTTCGGATCTAGCCAACTTCAAAGTTAAGCAGTTACACAAAGTTAATTCCCACCTCATCAACCAATCAGAAGAGAGAATTAAATTGTTATGGAGATATAGGCAAGATGAGGGATGTGTGATATTTGTGTGAATGTTCAACATAAACTGTCCATCTGATCTGTTAGTAGACCTGTAGGTGCCTGGAATCAAATCAAAGGCGTAGGTTTAGTCTCCATCACCAACGACCACACACACACATACACACACCCCTTTGGATATATTTGTATTTAATTAATATTATATTAAACCATATTAAACAAATATACCTGATGTGAGCCAGAAGAAAGAGAAACACAAAAGGCTAATTTCATAACTCCTTAAATGTTCTGATGTAAGATTTCTTTCCCAAATAAAATCATGATAAAATAATTTACCATCCATCGAAATGCAACCTACCAGACTGAAGTTAGCTTGCTAATAAAACATCTGTTGTCATTTCAGCAGATTCTGATACATATGGTTGGTTAGGGTGGTTAAAAACTGTCCTGTGTTCCTGGTATATCATCTCCAAAGTGGCCAAAATATGTTGGCATGCTATGCTCTACACTTAAAATTTTGCTATAGAAGACATAGGAAACATTTTGCCTGCAAACCAGGCGCAGCTAATTTCTTTAACAGAACTGCGGCTGGTAGTCTTTGTACATACAGGTGATAGAAGTCTACAGCATTCGACAAGCCTGGTAGCTGTTAGCAGGAAAAGGTAAAACCAATTGCATTAGCATTGTGAGTTTAAAATGAGCAGAAAACGTGATTTAACCCTTGGTTCAATCAGACATTTTTTAAAAAATCTGAATTATTACTGGGGACAACCCAGCTTACAGTGCACGTACCTATTATAGTTTTACAGCCAATTTTGACCTGGAACACCATACGTTTACAAACGATTAATAAAATATCCAAAATGTTATGAAAATAATCAAAATTTGTTTTATGAAATGGCCTGCATGAGGAAAGCATGGAGCAAATTTAATTAGAGTAAATAAACACTTTTGCTTTGTTTTGCTAAAAAAAAGTTTCTACAGATGACCAGAAACAGGAATCATGTTGTAAAAAAAGAAGTGTAAAGTGCCATCTGGATCTAGAAGAGATCAACCAGTGTGTCATTACCTCAACATCAGAGAAATGTGTCAGTGCTGTTATGTAAGTTGGAATGAACTACATATCACCCTGTTTTTTGCCATCTGTAATAACCAGCTGGAAAGTAGGCAACACGTTAGTTTACCAGCCTTCTAGTCATTGGTTAAATGCTAATTACGGGGTAAACTTCTTCACATATCTACACCACTTGCAATATGACAACGGCGGCCCAACGTACTGTAGAATGAAAAGGAATGAAATGAAATGAATGAAATCAAAATCACGTTTAGCTAGTCCATTAATACCTTGTCAACATAACTCTTTGAAAAATATCATTGCTGGTTCCTATTCTTTGGTTTGTTAACATATTCACATGTAGGCTATTTAGGATTAGAATTTAGTATTTAGGATGTTGGTGTTAGCTACAAAAAATCTGTGAATGTAGACCTTCATAGTTAAAAAAAAATCACAGACTTACCTGGTATGTCTTTAATGTCGTGTCTGTCCTATTCAACAGTTTTTTTTCCTCTGATGAAAGTAAATTTGGATGCTGTGTTCCTCCACGAGCAGCATGGGTTCAGGAAAAAATTAAAGAATTAGAACAGGTGAGAACGTAAATTGTAAGGTGCAATGTTTTTCTTTTTTCTTAAAACAAATGTGTCATATTTGAAAGAAACATCATGTGCTATAAACTACAAAGAAACAAATGACATTTTGGTTAACTCTAGCACCCTCCCACAGGAAGGCAAACCATGCCATACAACCTACAGCTCCAATGCCATTCTTTAAGACCTGGCTGCCAACTTTCAAGATGGAATTTTTTGGGCTTCAGTGAAAAGAACGGAACTTTACGGTGGCATACAAACAATACACATGCACATGTCCAACAATATATATGTACATGTCCAAACTTCACTTTTAAGAGCTGTAAAGTCATTAGAGGCTGTAAAGCTTATTAACAGTGGCAAGCTGAGCATCAGTTAGTCAACTAGCCTGGTCATCTCCTAAAGGGATCTGGATGTTCATGAAAAGGGAATTATAAAGTGATGACCATTGCAGAGAATGTTCTTTTATAGGAACAAATTAAAGGAGAAAGCACTGAAATGACTGAGTCCTACTATGAAAATGCCACAGGCCGGCAGTACAGGCCATTTTCTTTTTGGCAATGGACTGGCTAAGTTAGGCTAAGCTAAGTTTATGGTAAGATGCTGTGATATTTTTTTGTCCACATGATCAGTTGCTAATGGCATGGTCAAAATGTAAATGGAGATACAAAAGGCCTAGATGCAAAAGTGTTGCACCAGTTGCCATATGCAATTTGTTATTTCTAGTGGACTTACACTTACACATTCTATATGATTTGTTAATGCAAGCCTACTAGACATAGTCTCTTGACAACATGACATTATTTTGGCAATCATGTTTATGGGACAGGTACTTCATTCTGATGGCAACAGTTTTATTGGCATTTGCTTTAGAGACATAAACTTAGCATTTAAAAAAAGCGACATGCTTTTGCAGGCTATCCATTGTTTTGTTTTGTTTTGAGAAATGCACATTGTTGTTAAACTTGCTAAACTTCACATAATAGAAAGTCAAGGCCTAACCAACTTCACAGGTGTTGCTGTGTCAACATGAAGTTTTTAGATCACTGATACTAGGCCTTTATTACTTAGCCTACCAAAATTGCCTAATTTCCTAAGACATAATGAAACGAGTGAAGCTTATGTTTTAAAAATCGGTCTGTCATCTTGTTTCCAGCACAAAATGAGATTGTTTGTGATGTATAGTAGTACGTATTTCAGATTTTAATCTATCACACATGGGCTACATGCCATCTCCGAGTCTGAATGAAGTGTAAGACGTTTCTGAAGCTTTCTAAGATTTAAAAATACGTTACAACACCATTTTTTTCTGCTACGTTGCTGTAGGCTGTAATTAGATATTTACATCATATGTTTAGATATACGATTTTTGCACACTGCCTACCTTGGCACAGACCCCACTGCACATCATTGATGTACACTCTTGGGTAAAAATACTCTTGGGTAAATTGCAAATTGCCCCATTTCTCCAACATGTTCTTTAAAAATATAAAAGCATCCAGTTATTTATTAGTTTATCTTTATCAGTTAAATTAGCTTTAGTTTTTGTCTTCACACTTTGCACTTTACCCACAGTTTATGGGGGAATATATATGTAACATTTTACAAAATAAAAGATTTAATCAACTATTTCACTTTGTTGTGTCGTAAATGAGTGCTTTACTGCCTTGTATTTTGACATAATGACTGTGTTGCAGATTCCACTAGATACTGCAGATTTATATGAGACTTTATGGGATTTAGGAGTTATGATTAATGCCTATGTGAAATCATGCTTTTGTCCAAAGCCACTTACCTAGCACTACATTAATAGAAAGGTAACTTGGAATAGTGTAAAGTCACATGACAATATTAATGTCAATATAAAATAGCAATATCAATAATGACAATGGGCTTCCTTCTCCAGTTTATGTCTAGATTTCATAGATTGCTAATGTGCCAGGAAACCACAGGAAGCATCATAAGCCATTACCAAATGAATCATTTAGCTTTGGTTATGTCATCCATCAGACTGTGCTGTGATCTGTAACTACTGAGTTAACTAAGTCATATGGTCATTTTGACGATAAATGTCTAAAATGACGATTAATTGCTGTCACCCCTATTCCCACAGCTAGATGGTGCTCAACACACACACACTTTACTCCTTTACAAATGAGTGGTGATGTAGGATGTCAAAATGTGAAGATGACTTTTGTGTTTGAAATAAAATAAAAATAAATATCATTTATTTGAAAATAACATGTGGATCACAACACAAGTACAATATACACTGTAGAAATAAGAATAAATATGACAAATTAAATACTGCATGACTTTATGGGTGTGCTGTGAAATTATTAAATATACTATCATAGCTTAACTTGGTTCATAATGGATGCTGTGCATGATATATTTAATTATTAGACATTGGAAGCCATCATCTCAATGTATTTTACCTAAATAAATGAACTTCTTAAAAAGTGAACAGATACACATACAATCCAGTGGCTACAATTGTTTCCGGTAGAGAAGTCCTTCAGAAACTGCCTTTGGTCTGTTATTTCTCATGACTTCTCTCTAGATAAGGCTGTGCTCCTCCAACAGGGTCTGCCTTGCTGTGGATTGATAAATGTATTAAAGCAGGGCTTAGTTGCATTCCTTTATTCAGATTCAGAGTCATTTAAATATGTTGCAAATAGAAAAATGTCAGTTACCTGGGCTAATATTTGCATTTTTCGCTGAACATATTTTTCCTCTTTGGAAGTGCAGATCATAGTGCTTGGGGAAATAAATCTGTGAAGTGACATTCATATTAAAGTGTTAATCTTCTGTCAGACAGGTGGTCATATACAGTAAATAGAAGGAGAACATTTGACTCTGAAACCATTTGATTGACAACAGAGAGAACACAAGTTTTTAATACATACATTACAGCAGAAACACATCCATTAGATGTTGGGTCAGTCACAACACAGTTTGTGACATCTCTTGGAATATGGCTACGACTCACCCTCTTACAACATGTCTCTGGCTTTGAATCATAAGACCACACTGCAAAAGAAAACATAACAAAGCCATCAGAAAAGAACCACTCTACATGTTTTCTTTTTGTCTTGCAATAGGCCATCACAGTTGTTTAGCATACAACATGCCATTCCCATAATGATGAGAGTGCAGTCCACTCACCTCCATGTATGCAGTTCAGTAATAATGATGCCAGGAGCATAGTGCTGAATATCTGATTCAGACAGACCAGCATGATGGGTACTCCAGTTGAGGTATAACAGAGCCACGGACAGAGTGTTTCAATCACTTTGGTGTGTATGTGTTTGTTTGTAGCCTCTTATTAGGTAAAATGAGGAACTTGTCTTCATGACTAACCACAGTTTACGCATGGAAACTATTATCAGTTCAAGACTGTATACGCATGTTCTTGTCTGAGGTTTGATAAATGCTTCTACCCTGTTACCTAGCATATAATTGGTGGTAAATTCTGAGAGGACAGGAAGTCATCAACTATCTTTGTTTCCTCTCTCAGAGTCAAAAAAGGTGGTTCCTGTATGTCAGTGAGCCTGAGCTGGCCTAAATGACAGCAAATGACCAAAGAGCTGAGTCAAACACTTACAGAAAAGTAGAGCTGAATATGCTTCATCATATGTCATGACACAGGGGAAACACTGGAGGATTTAGGGTGATCCGTTAACAGAAATATGCTAGTAATACACACTACTACAGTACTATCCTAAAGTAATATGTTCCAAGAGGAAGTATCTTTTGATTTTAAGATTGCACACCACAGTTTTGTAAAAAAAAAAAACAACCAAAAAAAAAAAAGAGACCTGGTCACAAGAAATATGCTGATTTCTAATTAAACAAATTATTCTTCTGACATTTACCATTACAACACATCTTTATGCTGGTAGGTTGTAGATGGTCATCAACAGGCCTGGGTGGGATGTCATCCACAAGTCACAAAAGGAATTGACTTTCCCTTTGAAAGGGCCAAAAACACTTCGGTCCAGTGGCTGCAGCCTGTGTGAGCAATGGGGTGGGAATGATAACATTACAATGCCACTGGCTCAGGCAAAATCACCTCTGACAGAGAGGTGGGAGGAGTGATTATCCAGAATTAACAGGACTTTAGCGTCAACTGTGTGCCAACTGTGGATAAAATGTTCGATGCAAACGGGGTGGGCCATCCCGTATGAAGCAGTCCTTAAAGTCCACCCAATATGGACATGGGAGGAATCATGTTCCCCAAAGCATTTCCAGTGCATGCAATGGTCACAAGGGTCCCCCTCTCTCCTGACGTTGCTATCCACATCTGTCTGTCACCACGCCTGGCAACAACATGCTCTGGCTCCTGGACTGTTGAGATACCCATTTTCATCCATGTTCCAATTGTCTTTGCCTTCAAATTTGTGTTCATCAAGGACTCTCTTGCAGCTGTCTTTAAATAATCTGCCAGGAGCTTTTCCTGATGGTCGGAAAAAACCCTCTTAGGAGTCCAATAGCCTGTCCTGATCTCCTCTCCTGGACAGTAGAGTTTTGTGTGGCAAATATCAAACTCTCTTGTGACAGAGCTCACTGTTCTGCCCATTTTCTGCATTGTCTCTGCAGCTAAGTTGAGAATGCTCAGAGGTTTGTGGCATACTGAAACAAACAGAAAATTTAAATTTCATAATATTGCAGCCAAGTCTGAATTATTCAAAGACCAACTTATTGATTCACAGGATGGAACATCTAGATATTGAAATGTATTCATTATCAAGCCAATACATTTTTTTTTTACTTAAATTTTATCTCATTTTAATTATTATTGTCACGAGGGACCGTTGCAACACATGCAGGGACAGTTACAACAAAACTTTGCAACTGTCCCCATAAGACCAGCCATTTTAAAACTATCTATAGAAGCTTAGCGCATTAGCTTTGACACATGGTAGCTATGCCTGTGTAAATCTAAGAAACTGCATATTTAAATGATACAACTTTACAATACTTCACACAAACAGTTTAAAAAGAAATTCTCTACTTTTTTACATTGCTTTTTGGTTCTCCCAGAAGAGATGATCAAAACTGGCTGCAATCTTACAGAAAGAAGGAAGGTCCAACTAAGCATGTGCAGAATAACTGTCATCACTCTAGTTTGTTTCTGACTAAGAAATCAGCAGTGTTGCAACTGCCACACGTTGCAACTGCCCCCACTCTCCCTTACTGGTAATAGTGGACCTAAGATGAAAGTGGATTATCGATAAAGCTTGACCATGTAAGGTAATGTTAAGCATGTCTGTTAGTTTACAACAACATTGGACAAACAGTTAGTTTTGCCTGCCATATTGGCAGTATCCCCAATGAAGCTCATTAGCTCTTTCGTGTTTAAGGTCGCCTTCAACCAACAAACTTCTAGCTCCAAATGTCTAGCTTCTAGCTGTAGTCCCAACCACTCACTGGTGATTAACATTGACAGTAGCATCCAGTTCTGTGCAAGAAAACATAACCACAGTGCACATTTAACTGTCACTAAATCTCCCTCAGTCCTTCCCACAATAACTATGTATCATTCTTTTTAGGAATGCCTGTGCTTAGCAAGAATGCATGACATCAAAGTGGCCTCGCCTCTTCTATAAAGCTATAAGTCCAGTCTATCATTACACTTGTTTTCAGACTGAGAGAAAGACACAGCACCATCAGATATGACTCGGTCTGTTTTACCTAGCCACGGTATTGTTTAGCTGCATATTCACTGCTAAGTGTTGCATGTACCGTACTACCGTACCATGTCTGGTTTATTTGTCTGTCTGTCTGTTTGTTTTGACTTATTGCTCATGTAATGGCTTCTTTTCTCAGAGACTGCAGCATTGTCCCTTAGTGGACTGCCCCTCAAATCAAAGTAATGTCATAACAATATCTAGAATAACAAAGATCTGTAAATACTTCACCCTATGTCACTTTATAATCCTTTTTTGTGTTCTTTTTTCGTGTTTAGTAGTTTGATATTTACTGGTGCATTTAATCTCATTTAATTCTGTGAGGGAAAGATTCTATTTGAAAAAGTCTCATTTAAAGGCTGGCCAAATGCCAAAGAGAGGGAATGAGAGGTGTGTTTATATTTCACAAGCACACATACACTGTTCACCAGGGCCTGGTTTTTCAAAGCCTTCTAAATGCTAATTAGTTCTTGAATTATACCTTAAATATGGCATGATTCCCAACACTAACATAGCTAAGTATATCTTCTGCTAGTCATACTTGTAGAAGGGCCAGTTTCCCAAAGCCTTCTAAGCCTGTTAAATTGTTTTTAAGGTTTACCTCAACCTTAACCACAAAAAATGGTTGCGCCAGTCTGTGTCCACGCTTTTGAAGCACAGAGACACCATTAATAATGTTCCACTCTTTTCCTCACTTCTCTGATCATCTTCCTTTTCACATAACTTACAAGAACAGGCTTCTGTGTTGTCCTCCTGATTTATGGTGGACTTAGGTTAAAACGGCAAAGGCTGAACAGAAGAAGTGTTCATTACATCACAATGTCCAACTCAACCAGATGATTTCACCCAGATTTTTACACAGAAAGCACTGAGACGTAAAAAAAACTTTAAAATTGTAAGTTTACAAGCTCTACAAATGAAGGGATTTTCTCAACATTTAAAAATGTAAAAAAATTAAATCACATCAAACACAGCCGATACCAGCGTCATAAGGCCAACATACTTTACCAGTCAGGAAACCTTTTAAGGTTATGACATGATTCCCGACATGTTCATAGCTTAATGATCTTAGGCTTTACCTTAACACAGTTTTTACTACTGAAACACATATTTTACAGCTTAAAAAATGTCATTTTGGTCTTAAGATTTGTGCTCTTACTGCCACCGAAGACCTGTTTGCGTTCTATTTTGTGTTTTACTTCATAAATAGGAAACGAATGCCAAAATAAATACATTTTCTTTATTTTGTAACCCTTTAAAATGCAAACATTATTACCTAAATGTCATATTGATGCATTAACTGTATTTCAACTTGCATGTTATTTCTTGAAATCTCACACATGCTCAGAAAAGCGCAAAATACAACAATCAATACCAGAAACATGAATTCAGCCTCGTAAGATGTAGGCCTTTTCTGAAACAAGTACCTAATCACTCCCACTCCATTAGCGAGTGAACTTTGTTTTGAAGTGGGTGCGGAGGGTGTTGTGAGAATTTCTAAAATGCCCATTTTTCAAAGTTAAAATAGAAAAGAGGGGCTCCTTGGAGATCCTGAGAACACAGAAAAGTTCTTACCAAGCCAGCTAAATACTACAGATCACTATTGTATAAATGGCCTTGTCAGGCTGGAAGTATACACCACAAGAGACAAGTAAGGCAAGACACCTGCAGGAGACAAGGCAGAGGCTTCATAGTCACACAGAAGAAGATCAATATGCGAAGTTGCACTCACAGTAAAGTTTAAAAAGCTTGTCAATTGTGCATGAGTCCATTATTTACTAGAATGGTTACTTGATCATTTCTTGCCATGACAATGTACTGTTGTGCTGCGTTCCTCAGACTGGCAATGCAGGTCAGCAGTGGTTGGGTCCTTCCTGCCATCTCGCAGTTGGTGCAGAGTATTGCAATACTGCTGTTGGAGAAGATAAAAAAACACACTGTCACACACAAGTTCACAAATCACCAACACTAATATATTACATTACAAACAAGAACATAACTTTCCAATCCATTATTCTATTTTGACATGATGCATTTTAGGCTAATACCCCAACACACAATTATAATGAATGAATTGTCTTTAAAACCTAAAACTATTACTTCATAATTAGTTAGGGCTTTATTGGTTCTTAAAGACAGCATTGCAAATAACAGTATGTACAAAACTTAGGCAATGAACAGTTCTCTTAATGCTCCTCATCAGGGTGGCACAACACATGATGGATACCATCTGAGTCAGACTTTGAAGACAAACTGTTCAGGAACATGGATTACTGGAACCATGTCCTGTGGTCTGATGAGTCCAAGATAAACTTGCTCAGATGTGTGTGGCAGCACCCTAATAAGCGGCAACACAATTGAGCAAAATTTGTGAAAAAAAAAATGTATGTAATGATGTACTCACTTTTGTTGCCAGCTATTTAGAAGTTAATGGCTGTGTGTTGAGTTATTTAAGAGGACAGAAATCTATAATGCAACAAAAGCTGTACACTAACTACTTCTAAATTGTATAATTTCTATAGTGCTATCAAATGCAAAGATATAACAAAATATTTGCAAAAATAGTGTATGTTTGATAACTTACAAATCAATCTCTCTGTTTACAAGGAATGACAATCCCCCTCACTTGGCAAGTGAGGTACTTCATAGGTAGCTGTTGGAAGACATTAGAAAGTCAGTCAGTAGAAAGTTGAGGCTAACTTGTGGATAGTCAGCATCTTGTCATAAACATGCTTAAAATTCAGCTTTTACCAGAAACTGTTGTTAAATGTTAAAGATTCCGCAAATGCTTTTCTTTTTCAATACTTCGCTAAACATTTTAGTGAAATAGAAATATACATGATAACAGCATATAATGGCAGAAAATCTGACAGCTGACAACATCTTAATCCTATTCTATACATAAAAAATACTTTTAAGAAAATATTTTCCACATGCAACTGAATATTTGAATGCTTCAGTGAAGTAGCTTGTGATTGTCTCCTGGCTATTGTTGTACGTCGACTACATTTTACCGAAAGAAAGCACCCGTCCTGAAGACAAGTCACGTTAACAGATCACACTTCCCCATTTCGTCGCTCATCATGGAAGAAGCTGCACTTGCTACTAGAGTGCAATGCACATTCAAAAGATCTTAGTGTCACCTAGTTTGAGTGCCCGTGACCAGGCAATTGTTCAGGTGTAGTGGTAGGTAGTGAGCAGACAGACAAGAAAACTTCAACTTAATAAGTTATTAATCAATTTCAGTATAAAAAGAATATAAAAAAGTCACAATTCGTTATTAATTTATTGGTCCATAAAAACCGTCAGTCCAAGCAGCTACACCTGCACCTGAACGACTGCAGAAAGCACAGCGCGGAGCAAGACGAGCGGGCGGTGGTATCGTAGTGGTTAAGGAACCTGGCTACCGTGCAAGTAGCCTGAAAGTAGCCTTAAACATTGTGGGTTCGAATCCCAGCTGCCACCGCCTTGAGCAAGGCACTTAAAGCCTAAGTTGCTCTAGGGGAGACTGGCCCTGAACAATTGGTAGCTGGCAAGTTGTAAGTTGCTTCGGATAAAAGCGTCTGCTAAATGCCGTTTAAAAAAAAAAAGAAAAGTTAGCTTAGCAGCAGTACGATTGGTTTATCTCTCCCCGGCAGTCTGCTATCCCGGAAGAGAATTGTTTCTCGCGTGGTGGGAACCACAATCAGTCGCAAAACGTGCAGTGCCGCTAGATATCCACCTTTATCTAGGCCTATTTATTTAAGTGGAAAAACTTCTGTCACTTCCCAAGCAAGAGGGAGATTTTTAGAGGTTTTAATTCACTTACAGCTTGCAAAATTGCCATTGGCTAACTCATCATTTCTGTGGGCTAGCAAACATTTAGGCTAACCATAAGTGCCTATGTGTCTGCCACTTTCACGTAAGGACTCCACTTATTAAAAGGCATTTGTTTTTATTTTCTTCATTGCTGCTTTCTTAGGTCGAACTTGCATAAATGCATCAGCTAGCTAACATACAGGCAAGTAGTTAGCATGACTCAGTTGTTACAAGTTAGGCTATTGCTACAAGAGATTCTACAGTGCACTGCTATTTTTCTACATTGTGTCATTGTTTTAGGCAGATTAGACAGATAATTTACCTATTATAGAACAAATGGTTTGCTAGCAACACTTAAATGGATACACTTGCCAGGCATGTGGTAGATTTATTTGCATTGTTAGGTTAATTAATTAAAAATACAAATATTTAATTTTACTATAAGCTAAACGTCCAGTATTTGCCTCAGAGAGAGACAACAAGAGTCAAATGTGCTTAGAAATAGTGTTAGCTTTTTTGTTCCAACCTTAGTTTTCATTGGATGGGTCATAGGGCAGATATTGTTTTAAAGGGGCAGGACATATATCAGCCCCCCACCACCATTAACATATTCTAGGGTAGCAAGCTTCTAGGGTAGGATATGACCGTAAAGTTGGATCGTGTTGTAAAAAAACAAGTGTAAAGTGCCATCTGGATCTTGAAGAGATCAACCAGTGTGTCACTGCCTCAAAATCAGAGGAATGTGTCAAAGCCATTATGTAAGTTAAAGTGAACTACACACAGTCTTTTTGTTTTTTGCTGTTTCTTTCATAATTTTTAATAACCAACTGGAAACTGTTTAAAGGAAACAAGCATTGTATGTTGTTTTGATGGCTTATTATGGGGTCAGTGTAAGCTCTCTTGGTTCCCCCTGCAGCTTCTTTATGTATTTACAGTGCTTGCAAGATAACAATTGTGTCTCAATGTAGTATAAAACAGAAATGCTTATTACCTTGAATTGTTGAGAATTTAGGATACAAAAAATCTATGTCTGTAAGGGAAGTGCCTTAGTTAAAGAATCACAGATTTACCTGGTATGCATTTAATGATGTGTCTGATGTTCTTCAAGAGTTTTTTCCCCAGTTAAAAGTAAACAACCATGTTCCTCCACGGGCACCATGGGTTATGAAAAAAGTTAAAGAATTAGAAGAGGTGAGAACCTAAATTAAGAAAAAAAAAACATACAATGCTATAAGATACAAAGAACCAAACGACATTTGATTAACCCCACTTTTCTCCCACAGGAAGGCAAACCATGTGATACAGCCTACAGCCCCAATGCCATTCTACAAGACATGGCAGCCAACACTCAAGGTGAAATTTACCAGTTTCTTTTGGAGAAGAAACTGAAAAAAAATTAAATCAACTGCTTAAATACATGCAAATGAAACTTTGTGAAATTAATGAAATTAAACACATTCATTAAATATGTGTGAGCAGTGTGTCAAAGTATGTTATTTTTGTGATCTAAAGGGCAAAGGGCAAAGTCTGTCAAGAAATAAAGTTTTCATGAACAAGATCCATTTTTACATTTGGGAGCACCGAGCTGACTCAGTGTTTGACCCAGTGGCTATACAATTGTTTCAGGTAGAGAAGTCCTTTTGAAACCACATTTGGCCTGGGATGGTGGTAGCGTAGTGGTTAAGGAACCTCGCTAGCATGCAAGTAGTTTGAAGACTTGTGGGTTTGAGTCCCAGCTGCCACCGTTGTGTGCTGTGCTCATCCAACAAGGTCTGCCTTGCTGTGGATTGATGAAAGTGGGGCTAAGTGTATTCCTTCAGATTATTCTATTATATTCAGAGAGTCATTTAAACATGCTGTTATAAAAGAATGTTAATTCGCTGGGCTAATGTTTGCATTTTTGCTGAACATATTTTTCCTCTTTGGGAGTGCAGATCATAGTCTTTGGGGAAATAAATCTGTGAAGAGACATTCATATTAAAGTGTTAATCTTCTGTCAGACAGGTGGTCATATACAGCAAATAGAGGAACGTTTGACGCTTTCAATAACTTTGGTGTGTATGTGTTTGTTTGGTGTTGTCAGTTTGTCTCTTTGGCAAAATGAGGAACTCCTCATGATGTCCCACTGTTTACACATTTAAACTATTATTATTAGTCAAACAATGTACACATGTTTAGAGAACACACTGTATGTGGGCATATCAAGATTTCAGCGGTAATGACGTAGATTGTTTTTAAATTATAAAGTCACAAATTTGCAAGAATTTGGGTGTTCATGGGTGAGAACACCAGAGCATGAAGGGTGTCTGGTCTGAAACATCTGTGTGATGGTTAAGCTCTTCCAAGCTCTTCCAAGAATATCTCCTGGCGGAATGCACTTAACAATTTAATTTCTCTGCACTATTGCACTTTCAACTTAAAATGGTGCAGTTTCTATGTTAGCAATATGCACCCCTTGTTCGTTCTTTCATTGTGTTTGAATGTTATCCTCTTTTGCAAGTCGCTTTGGATAAAGTGTCTGCTAAATGCCTAAATGTAAATGTAAAAAGGAAACACTTATTGGGGCTTGCCAAATAAAAGCAAGAAATGTACAAAGTATTTGATTTAAAAAAAAAAAAATTGTTAAGAAATCCTTTCCTTGGTGAATGCATGCTTATTTGCATATTTGATTATTTGTTCTTTACTTTTATATTATTTCAGTTTGACTATATTTTAGTCAAAGGGGGAAAGTACAGTTCAGATTAAAGGTAATGACTTTCATACCAGTAATATTGACATAGGGGCTGACCGTATTTGCACTTATCACATATCCCAATTTCTAAAGATGGGCCCTAAAAATTAATTAGTTTAGGGGTTTAGGGGTCAGATATAAGATGGAATTGTTTACAATAGCAAAATCTTAAACTTATTTTTAAAAACTGTTTTATCGTTCTGCTGTCAATATTCTTACAGTGTTTACATGCTTCTTTCTGTACAATAGATATGATCATACACTTTCTTAGTCTCTTTTCTAATAATTCCAAATAATGCAGAAAAGCAGTAATAGTCATGGTAAAACAAGAATGGGTGGTAAGTTCTGAGAAAACAGGAAGTCATCAGTTATTTTTTATAGAGTAGAGGGGGGTGGTGTGGCCACAGACAGACAGTTGGTTTCCCCAGGTCATCAAATCAGCATTTATTGGTATTAATGCATATATGCTGTGTACAACAAGTTGTGTTTTGTGTGGAACTTGCATGACGGCAGCTAGCTTGGGGACCTGGGAACACACATCTAGGAAGATGTAGGGTCTGGTAACAAGCGATAGACCAAATGATTAAGACCATGCTAGATCTGCAGGCCGAACTCACAACCCATTAATTAGCCTGGAAAAACAGAATGGCTCTTGATATTTTATTTTCCACACAAGATGGTACTTGTAAAGTAACTGGTAAGGAATGTTATGTTTATGTCACTGATGCAAGTAGCTCTGTTAATGAATTGAGTCAAGTTATAATCCAATCTAACAGACACACATTTGTATCAAGGTTTGCTTTCGGTGTCATGGCGACATGGGGTGGAGGAATTTCTGGACTCTTTGGGAGGATGGACTCTTCTTATGATTTTAGGATCCCTGGGTATTCTGATCTTTGTATTTGTTCTCATCTATTGTTGTTGCGGTTATCCCATGGCCTCTTGTGTGCTCCCACGACCTAGACGTCACATACGGCATAATTAATATGGAGTTTTGAATGTAATGGAACCATTGTATGAAACTGATCCCACTCCTGGCTCTAATTTTGTTAATTTTGTGTTGGCCGTGCTAGATAACGTTCCTTGGAGGAGCAAAGTGGTCTGTGGGTGACATAGCGCTTTAAAAGAGTATTCAGGTAGATGGGAGCAGAACCATCAATCACCCTGTAGGCCAACATTAGTGCCTTGAATGTGATGTGAGCGGCTAAGGGTAGCCAATGGAGTTCAGTCAACAAAGGTGTGATGTGCCCTTTTTGGCTGGTTAAAAACCAGACGTACAGCTGAATTCTGGATCATCTGTAGCGGTCTCACAGCACAGGCTGGAAGGCCTGATAGGAGGGCATTGCAGTAGTCAAGGCGAGAGATAACCAGGGTCTGTACAAGGAGCTGGGTTGCATGTTGTTTAGGTACGGCCTGATCCTTATGTTGAATAGAGAAAAATGGCACGACCGAGCTACAGAGGCAATGTGATCCGCAAAGGTCAGTTGGTCATTGATCATGACACCTAGGTTTCTTGCCACCTAGGTGGGAGCAACAGATAGGGAGTCGATCTTGATGCTGAAGTTGTGATGTATGGTTTGTTTGTCCGGGAGGACCAGCAGTTCTGTATGGAGAGGTTTAGTTGGAGGTGATGTCCTTTCATCCAAGCAGATATGACAAAAAGACAGTATGAGATTGTGCTGAGAGAGAAATCCTGTGACCTGTTTGAAGATGGCTTGTTCAATAGTTTCGCAAAGGAAGGGAAGAGAGACAGGCCAGTAGTTCTCCACTTAAGTGGGAGCGAGGGAAGGTTTTAGCTGGAATAGGGTCCAAAGGACAAGAAGCCAGCTGTCTGTGAGAAGCTTAGATACCTCAGCCTCGGAGAGAGGAGTGAATGAAGAAAAGGATTGCTCTCCTCATGCAGGTAGTTGTAGCTGAATTTAGGGATAGGTTTTTAGACATTTTCAATGCACACAAAGATGGGGCACATTTCTCGGTTTATTCACAAAAGACAGTTAAGCTACACTGACATACAACCACCTGCACTCAAATGATAAGCCAATAGATATGATCTCTCCAATATATGATCATACTCTGCCTTGGTCTCTTTCCACTGTTGTAATCAGTAAGAGGGCAAATTTATGATTTACTTACTCTATCACTACCCCTTGTTTTTATCTGTTGGATAAATGGCTCTACTCTGTGTCCTCTCATGTAATAGTCATGGTAAAACAAGAATTGGTGGTAAATTCTGAGAAGACAGAAAGTCATCAGGTATTTTTTATGGCCTCCTCTCTTTCAGTCAAAAAAGGTGGTTCCTGTGTGACAGTGAGCCTAAGCTGCCCTAAACAGGGGAAACACTGGAGGATTGAGGTTGATCTATTAGGAGAAATATGCTATACACTACTGTAATACTATCCTAAGGCAATATGTCCCAAGAGGTAGGATGACACACAATAAAAACAAAATTAGCAAAACAAAAAAGACCTGGTCACGAAAAAAACACAGATTTCTTTGTAACTAATTATTCTTCTGCCAGCCTGCCAATAGTTGTCAAATAATACAGAGAAGCAACAACACTAACTTTTTAATGATGCACTTCACAGACTCCAACTACAAAATGTTACTAAAACAAAGTGTTATTGTTTGTCTTCTGTTTGTTTATGCTGTTATATATATATATATATATATATATATATATATAACAGCATAAACAAACAGAAGCCAACCTCACAACCACAAACATATATATATATATATATGTTTGTGAGGTTGGTTGATGCTATTTGCATGACTTTTATGGTGTATGTATGGTGTGCTATATTTTTTCTGGAACATTTTTTGATCAGTTGTATGCTCTTGACTACATTTGAATTGACATGCAGAAGTATTCTGTTGGTTGCAAACTGTTGCCTCACCACTAGATGGCAATGGAATTGCAGCCTTGACTTCTGCACATTGAACAAAAGTAAGGTGGGATGTGCTATTTTCTAATCTCTTCATGAAACAGCATGCTATAAGGACTGATAGATTCTAGGTGCTTTCTCACAAACATGTGAGGACAAATTCTGACAAAGACAGCTATCACAACCATCATCTAGACAAGTTATTGTCAGTATAGTGAGTAGTAGGAGAACGATAACAATATTAGACATTTATGACACATTCATAAGTCTTACAAACTCTTATGAGGGCAATATTTTAACATTCACTTATTTGCAACAGGAGGGTGAACTGCAATGGATTGCAAGGCATTACATTACAGCATTACATTACATAAGGGGAAACATGACACCCACTTATACAGGGCACGACTGGGACAAAAAAATGGTCCTGACATTTTTGGCCATGACAGCCCACCAATATCATTTACACAATGTGGGGAGGCATACAACATACCAGAGGATATATGTGCACATTGTGTTGTCTCAAAATTTTAAATAAAGCACAGTAGCCTACATGCAAGAGAGTAACCATGCTAAAACCAAGCTCTTGGGAGAGATGTCCATTTTGGCAAAACAATGTTTCATTAACATTACATGATAACAAAAACTCTAAGCTGTAACACCTGCAGACTATGGATTCATGGCAAACTAAAATAACACTGTAGGTTGGACACCAAGTCTACATTATTTATACAAAAGGCCACAAAGGCAATTCTCTCTCTCTATCACACACACACACTCACACACAATCGAACAATCGAATCACGCAATGTAACTTAAAATGCAGGTGGCTTATTTGCAACTGATTCAGGTTGCAAATAAACACTCAAAGGTATGCCAATCAAGAGTTTATATACTGTTGACACACACACACACACACACACACACACACACACACATATATATATATATATATATATATATATATATATATATATATATATATATATACATCACTCAGATTTGATAGAGGTGCAGCAAGATATCTAGCTACCTAGCAGCCACACATCCATCTGCTTTGCTTTCAATGGCACAACTGTAGATCTCATTTGAAATGCTTGGGTATAACTGGAGAACAAAGCTTAAGAAGTAATTTAGGTTATATTTTGATCAAAGATAATAAAATAAGTGTGCATGTCTACATTGCATTATAAGAATAGATCAAGGCGTTAGCAACACGTAAGTAACACCCAAGTTTGACACCCATGGAGAGATCAACACTCTGATAAGACGTGGTATCATTGCAGGCACTTTGAACATTACTTAACAACCTAGTTTCAACAGAAGTAAAACACAAATTGACACTGGTGAATGCAATGATCATTAGAACATAAATGACTGTAGACTCTTTAATGGACCTTATATTTTATTTAAGGCGAGACACGGCAGGTGAAATATCGATTTTTTCATGCCCTGGTTAAATTTGAGATTTTGGGCTAGTTTGCCTCCTTAACTTGTTACCTTTCACACTGCCACAAAGAAAACATCGAAATTACACGTTTGAGTGTTTATTTCATGACATTTAGTTCACTCGCGCTATCCATTTTCTCCCAAAATTCTTCCTTCAAACGCGGCATGCAGCGTCTCGTCTGTTTCCTGACATATGTCATGCCTGGTATTGTTTTCATGCTCCGAGCCTCGTGCAGAAGGCTGTGTGATCCAAATATGGGCATTTCCTCTCTTTCAGCAACCAATCCTGACTTTCTGGAAGGGACTTTGAAGGACTAAAGTCTATTCATTGGCCGACGGCTCGTTTCTGCTAACGTGATTCGCTCACAGATGACTTCCGTGTTATCTTGCCGCGGGAAGATTAAAAATGCCTCGTTTAGCCAAGATATCAAGGAGAAAAAACAAACTATTGCGTTTAGCAAGGTCTGCGAGGGTACAAAATCCGACTGGATTATCTTTCAGTCATCCAGGGAAAAGCGCGTCCGACCGTAAGTTGTCAGCAAACCGCGAGGTTGTAAAGGGTGCCACTGAACGTGCGACACAGCAGTGGTTGATAGTGCATGTGTCGCGATTGAATGAGTTGATTAATGATCTTCTCTGCCCAAATTGTGCTGCTGCATCAGGTTTATCAATAAACATTGATCCACAGAACCAGGGCTTTTGTAGTAGCTTACTACTTGAATGCAACAACTGCAAGGGTGGGTATAGGCGAAGTGTGTATACATCCACACGACTACAAAGTGAGACCCGCGGAGATGTCGCCTTTGACGTCAATGTGCGCATGGTGCTTTTGGCACATGAGTTGGGTATGGGCTATGCTGCACTGAAAAAGATCAGCACGGTCTTGGGGATCCCTTCCCTTCACTTAAAAACGTACCAGAGGCATGACAAAAGAGTTACAGGTAGGCTATGGAAAGATTGAAGGAATGAGGAATGGTTGAAGACTTTATAATAGTCATATAATAATAATATAGTTATAGCAATCACATGTATTAGTTAAATACACACATTATTATAATCATAAATTATCTGATAAAACAATTTCATGGATGCAACAAAGATGAATTCATAACAGGAATACAAAATGGCATTACAATGTTTCAATTATAATCACAATTATTCTTCTGACAGTTTTCTGTTTTCAGTTCAGTGGCAAAAACAAGGGACATCAAAAAAGCTGCAGAATTTGTAGCATAGGGAGTGGTTGTCAGGGGTCTCTCAATTGTTCTCTGCTCTCCTAAAAAAGCACCATCTGGTGTGCAATGGCACTTCATCAGTGGACATGCAATGATATCTCTAACTTCATACCCTTAATATTACCCTGATTAATTACCATCACCACCCCCCTCCAAAAAAAAAACCCACATTTTTTTGTCTGCACTTTCTGAGTGCCGTACCCATTCTTTTATGTGCATGATTAGTCCTAATGCATTCCAATTTTATGACTTCATGAACCCGGTAGGGTTTCAAGTCTACCACCTATCGTAATGTAGAGCTATCTCCATCTGCCAGCATTTCAGTGTATCTGAGCTGATGGTGGTTTTCGCCATGTCCCATTGAAGGAGCCTCCAATGTTTAGCACTGCGTCTGTATCCTGACACAGTGATTCAGCGACCTCTGCACTCTCTGGTCCTTTCCAAAAGAAATTGGGCTTTTGCCACTCAAATGAAAAATGTACTGTATACAAAAAACTGTATCAAATGAACAGTTTTTTGACACAGTGTGCATTTTAATTTTAATTCTCTCTCTATCACACACACACACTCACACACACACACACACACTAGGGTGACAACCTCCAAACCAGCAAGGGCGAGGATGTGCACAAAACTCTACAGGCAAATATTTTAAGTCAGACTGAATAAAATGAGTCCTGTAATAATTTCCTATGTTAAGCACTTGCACACCTTTAGCCCCAGATACTATTTAGTGAAGATACAATTCCACAGACTATCATTATTTCTGTTTGATTTCTGACTGTGTGTGTGTGTAGCCTGTTTGTTTACTGTCTGCGCAAAGAAATTTGATAGATTTGTTTGTTGTACTCCATCAAGTTTGACAACAATTTTCAATTCAATTCAATTCAGTTCAATTTTATTTATACACCGCCTTTTACAATAGTATAGTTTCATGCCGCTTTACAGAAGGAGCACCCAAGAGCAACAGGGGTAAGGAAAAACTCCCTTATGTTTAGTTAGTCTAGGAAGAAACCTTGGCCTGATCCACGACTCAAGGGGCTAACCCAAATGCCCAGGGTCAGGTAGGAAAAGTACAATCAGTAGTATCCATGATAGACTACAAGTTGTCCATGGTTTTAGCTAAGGATCATAATATTTCCAGAATATTATCCCATAACATTACATGGTAGTCAGTCCATAGGTGGTAAGAATTATGGCTGGACAATGTAGTAGTAGCCAGACATAGTGTTAATGTCAAGGAGTGAGATGGATCATGGGGGCAACAATAAAGGTCCATTTGACAGCGTCATTGTGAGGGAGGGTCCAGAAGAGGGGCACACGGTAGAAAAAGGCTCTTCCTCCTATTGTAGATTTTGATATTATCGGGATTACAAGAAGATCAGCATTCTGAGATCTTAGGTTTCTAGGAGGGTGGTAAGGGACAAGTAAGTCTTTAATATATGTTAGAGCATGGCCATTGAGGGCCATGGGAGGAGTATTCAACTTTTGACTGGGACCCAATGTAAGGAAGTAATGACAGGAGAGATATGTTCATATTTTTTAGTCCTAGTGAGTGTTTGGGTTGCGGCATTTTGTGTTAGCTGTAGGTTTTTGATACAGGTATTACTACACCCGGAGGTAATAAATGCATGTATTAATTTTTCAGCATCCTCAAAGGATAGGAACTTTCTAACCTTGGCTATATTTCGTAGGTGGAAAATATGTTGTTTTTGAAATGTGTTTTACATGACTATTTAGATAGAGGTCCTGGTCAATAATTACCCAACTTTTGTGCTACATGACAGTAAAAGGCCACTGAGAAGGTTTTGGTGAAGAGGTGGAATATTGTTCAGCTGTTTAGGGGTGATCATCATAATTTCAGTTTCAACATAAGAAATTATTAGTCATCCAGATTTTAATGTCTTGGAGGCAGACATCAAGTTTAGTTATGGCATATAGTGATTAGGCTTCATGGTAAGGTAAAGCTGGGTATTGTCAGCATAGGAGTGGAAAGTAATGCCATGTTTCCTTATAACAGATCCTAAAGGTAACATGTACAGGGAGAATAACAGGGGCCCTAGCACTGAGCCTTGGGGTACACCAAACTTTACTTTGGTGTGGGATGATGACTCATTATGAATGTGACTGACTACAGATCTCAGAGAGTTGAGGGTATTCTGAGGCCGACCACTTGTTTGTTTGTTGTCGACAACAATCGAATCACGCAATGTAACTTAAAATGCAGGTGGCTTATTTGCAACTGATTCAGGTTGCAGATAAACACTCAAAGGTATGCCAATCAAGAGTTTATATACTGTTGACACACACACACATATATATATATATATATATATATATATATATATATATATATATATATATATATATATATATACATCACTCAGATTTGATAGAGGTGCAGCAAGATATCTAGCTACCTAGCAGCCACACATCCATCTGCTTTGCTTTCAATGGCACAACTGTAGATCTCATTTGAAATGCTTGGGTATAACTGGAGAACAAAGCTTAGGAAGTAATTTAGGTTATATTTTGATCAAAGATAATAAAATAAGTGTGCATGTCTACATTGCATAATAAGAATAGATCAAGGCGTTAGCAACACGTAAGTAACACCCAAGTTTGACACCCATGGAGAGATCAACACTCTGATAAGACGTGGTATCATTGCAGGCACTTTGAACATTACTCAACAGCCTAGTTTCAACAGAAGTAAAACACAAATTGACACTGGTGAATGCAATGATCATTAGAACATAAATGACTGTAGACTCTTTAATGGACCTTATATTTTATTTAAAGTGGACAAATGTGACACATTTATAATACAAACTCATATAAGGGCAATCTTTCTTGACAGGGAGCTTAGTATTTGGTAGATGGACTGTCCTAACATAAGGAAAAAAATGAGAGCCACTTATCACATAGTTTACCCGTAACAAGATTATAGACCATTCGTTTCCCTCCAATTACTGCTGTCCCAGTCATACGCATCCATTTGCTCTCTGTGCATTTACATTACATTTACATGTACATGTACGCATTTAGCAGACGCTTTTATCCAAAGCGACTTACATTTATCAGTTATCAGTTACATCAGGGCCAGTCTCCCCTAGAGCAACTTAGGGTTAAGTGCCTTGCTCAGGGGCACAATGGTGGCAGCTGAGATTCGAACCTACAATTTCCAGACTACTAGCATTGCTAGCCAGGTGTGAAGTGTCCTTGAGCAGGATACTGAACCCCAAATTGCTCCCGGTGGCAGGCTGGCACCTTGTATGGCAGCCTCTGCCACTGGTGTGTGAATGCATGTGTGGGAATGGATGAATGTGAGGCATACTCTGTAAAGCGCTTTGGGTACTCATAGGAGTATAAAAGCGCTATATAAATGCAGTCCATTTACCATTTACTTTCTGTGAGTACCCTTTTCCATCTGTTGCGTGTTTTCAAATATTAAATCCTTTTCCACCATTTTGACAGTTTTGCTTGGATTTCAATGTGAATATAAATTCTGAAGTTAAGCTATCAAGTTTATTGATCAGTTGGTAAAGAAGTGAAACCTTAGTGTAAAGAGCTATTGTTCAAAATGTAGGCATTATTTTCCAGTGATGTTTATTTAAAAATATTCTGACAGTTATACACAAACCCATGCAAAGTGATTAACATGCACATGATAGAAACACCCAGTGCTGTACAGGAAAGCGTAGGTGTTTTTTAAGAGCATTTGCATCAGAGGTCAGCTGTTCCTGTTTCTGTTTATATATGCCGGTGTTCTGAAGAGAAACCTAATGTCACACTGGCGTCACATCTCCTTTAAAACCATAAATAAAAGCAGTGTATCACCGCAGTGCTGAGACAGATGAGAGAAGACTAGCATTATCCAACATGACTCTCACTGTTCAACAGATGATCAGGCTGTTCTGTGTGCTTACTTTACTGTTCAGCTGCACAGAGGGTGGTTAGTGTTTGTAATGCTTCTGTTTTAATTGGCTTTTCTTTGTGTTTTTTCTACTGCCGATTTGATGGTCTGCTTTTACCGCAGTTGTGCTGTTACCTCTTATAGTGGATAGCCTTGGTTTATGACTTTTATTATTTATTGTTTTTGTTTGTTTGTTTTTTTGCCTCTAAGATAAAAAGATTGATCCAAAACATCAAGCATGCTGTTACAAAGTAAGCCCTGCATGTAATCTGAAAGTGGAACAGATTACCAAATGTGTCCTTTTCTCAAAAAAAAATAGGTGTCTCCGTGCTGTCATGTAAGTTGGAGCAAATCCATCCACAATAATCCCCTAATGTTGTTATGCTGTTATGATAATGATAATGTCTATTTTATTCAACAGATTTTCTTCTAGAGATCAACATTGCTGTATGACTCCAAACGGCGTACATGTTCGGAATATGGTGAAGGAATTAGAAGGGGTAAGAACTTTATTTACTAGGGCTCTGGTTGGACACAAACAATAAATATGTGATATTTGACAGGTCTACAATACTGTGTGCTGTCAAATGGCAAAGGGCACTTAATTAATCCAGTCTCCCTCCCACAGAGAGGTATTCAGTGCAACAAAGTGAGCCCATTCAGCCAACATTTCTGGTGGACCTAATCACAGACTTTAGTCTTCTTTTGACACATATGAGTGATGATGAAGTTGACTCATGTTTAGTTGAAATTAAGCAATGGTGGCAATGGTGCAAAATAATGTATCTGTAATAGTAAGCCTAATGCAGTGTTAAATAAATATAATGCAGTTTGTAGAAAAAAGGAAGGATTAAATAGCCAGTGAAAACAGTATAATGTTCCATAATGTTTCCTAATATTGTGATTCCTTTATGTATTAGCATAATGAATAATGAATGGTAATGATGTCATCAGAGATTATATGAAATTGTTAATTATGGATGTTACGTGTAAGAGCCTGTATCATGTGTAATACACATTATGTTCTACATACACCAATAAATGTATTGCCAATTGTGCTTCACAACATCTTAATCAAGATGTTCTTTTGGGGTTTTGAAGTATATGCAAATGACCAGAGTTATAAGTTTGGTCTCAGAAAGTCCTGCTGGTGCAGTTAACACAGGTGATTTCACTAATTATCTGATCTACCTGACAGAGGAGCTTTCTCCTGTACTTGTATTGATACAACACAGCAATTACTACCGACTAATGTTATATAACAGGAATATATTTTACAAAAATAAATCCATCTCTCCATAAATAAACAAGTATAACAATACGGATAGAAAGTTATTGTCTGTGTTAATAAAGAAAAATATTTTAAAAGAGAATCATAAACAAATAAAAAATAAACAAAAACACCAAAGTCAGGGGCTTTACTGTTATCTATTCAAAAGTGCTCTCAGTGTCCTTGAAAGGCAAAAAAAAAGTTCTTACCTGTGCTAATTCTCACATTTTCTTCTGCACCCATCACACACGTCTGGAGTGCAGTAATTATTTCCTTGGGAAATAAATCTAAGGGGATAACAGATTCCTCCAGTTAAACTACTGATAGAGAAACATTCAGAACTGACACCTAAATAGAATGGAAATACTGGACTAGCAATAGAGGAAGTATACTTACATAACTGCCTCAAGGCATCCATCAGTCTAAGGGTGAATAACGCAGTCCGTGATTTCAGTTTGAAGATGGTCCAGACTTACTTTCTTACAACATGTTTCTTGTTTTAAGTCCTGGGAACACCGCAAAATAAAACATACCCAAACCAGCTCAGTATTTATTCTTTTTTTTAATCTTACAGAAATAAATAATCTGAATTCTGTTGGGCTAAATTTAAATCTGGCTTGTTTCTGAAAGACAAAGATAAGATTGTTGTAAGAAGCAGTATTTTCTTCTCTATCTGTCCACTAACCTCCAAGTGTGGAATTCAGCAGCCAATCAGAAAAGAGAATACAATTGTTAGGGAGATATAGGCTGATATTCGTTGCAAGGAGAGGGAGTGAGGGATGTGTTTATATTTGTGTGAATGTTCAACATAAACTGTCCATCTGATCTGTTAGTAGACCTGTAGGTGCCTGGAATCAAATCAAAGGCGTAGGTTTAGTCTCAGCATTGGTGGGGACACTCCACCATCACCAACGACCCCACACACAAATACACACACACACAACTTTGGATGTATTTGTATTTAATTAATATTATATTAAACAATATTAAACGAATATACCTTATGTGAGCCAGAAGAAAGAGAAACACAAAAGGCTAATTTCACAACTCCTTAAATGTTCTGATGTAAGATCAAATCAAGTCAAGTAGGTTTCACCGGGAACAATTGGTGATACACGTAACACAGTATGGACAAGACAGATACGTAATAGTGCCTACATGCACTATTGCGGGACTACACAGATTCACTCACCCACTCACTCACACACACAACTACACACGCACGTGTGCACACTCTTGTACACATATGTACATACAGTACAACATAGTTGTAAACAAATATATATATATAGCATATGCTATGCTTTAAAAGACATAGGAAACATTTTGCTTGCAAACAAGGTGCAGCTATTTTCCTTAACAGAGCTGCGGCTGGTAGTCTGAAGGAGGTCTGAAGATTCTGACAAACTATTAGCACTGTGAGTTTAAAATGAGTAGAAAACACAATTTAACCCTCAGAGTTTGTTTTTATTTGAATTATTAGTGCAATTGTTGGATATTGATCACATCACTTGCATCCACCTCCACCCTACTTCTACACCTTTGAATTTAATACACATACAGTGCACTTACCTATTATAGTTTTATAGCCAGTTTTTGACCTGGAACACCATAGGTTTACAAACAATTAATAAAATATCCAAAATGTTATAAAAATAATCAAAATTTGTTTTACGAAATGCCCTGCATGAGCAAAGTATGGAGCCCCAAGACCATCAGATTAAATGAACAGTTTTGCTGTCAGGCACAGACTGGACACGACTTGATGTTATGAAATTTACAAAATAAGTCAACAAAACGAAACTCAGGTCAACGTCAGCTATTTTTTTTCCTAAAATAAAAACAAATATCCTTTATTTGAAAATAACATATGGACCACAACATAAGTACACTGTAAACTGTAGAATTAGGGATAAATATGAGAAAAATAAATACTGTATGACTTTATAGGTGTACTGTCAAATTGGTGAATGTACTAGAAATATAGCTTAGCTTAACTTGGTTCCTAATGGATGCTGTACATGATGGCTTCTAATGTCTAATAATCAAATGTAGCATCTCAAAGTATTTTACCTAAATAAATTAACCTCTTAATAAGTGACCAGACACACATACAATTCAGTGGCTACAATTGTTTCAGGTAGAGAAGTCCTTTAGAAACTACCTTTGGTCTCTTTTCTCATGACTTCTCTCTAGATTAGGCTGTGCTCATCCAACAGGGCCTGCCTTGTTGTGCATTTATAAAAGTAAGAAAGTAGGTCTTAGTTAAATTCCTTCAGATTATTCTATTGTAATCCGATTCAGAGAGTCATTTAAACATGTTGCTATAAAAGAATGTCAATTAGCTGGGCTAATGCTTGCGTTTTCCGCTGAACATATTTTTCCTCTTTGGAAGTGCAGATCATAGTCCTTGGGGAAACAAATCTGTGAAGTGACATTCACATTAAAGTGTTAATCTTCTGTCAGACAGGTGGTCATATACAGCAAATAGAAGGAGAACTCTTGACTCTGAAAACTTCTGATTGACAACAGAAAGGAGAACAGCTTTTTTAAACATACATGACAGCAGAAACACATCCATACTCACACTCTTACATGTCTTTGGCTTTGAAACATTGGACCACACTGCAAAGGAAAACATAACAAAACCATCCGGAAAGAACCATTCTCTATGTTTTCTTTCAATCACAGGTCAATATAAAACATATCATTCCCATTATTAATTATTGAGAGTGCGGTCCACTCACTTCAACGGTCCACTCATTTGAACTGCGTGCGCCGCTCCACAAGCGCCGGTAGGAGAGGGCGAGAGAGATATTGGGCTCTATTTTCACGATCATATGCCTGTGTGCAGTATAGTAATGATGCCAGGAGCATAGTGCTGAATATCTGATTCAGACATACCAGCATGATGGGAACTCCAGTTGAGATATAGCAGAGCAGAGAGAGGTGTGTATGTGTTTGTTTGGTGTTGTCAGTTTGTTGCCTCTAGGTAAAATGAGGAACTCATCATGATGTCCCACAGTTTACACATTTATTATTTATTACTAACTATTATTAGTTCAACAATGTATACATGTTTAAAGAACACACTGTATGTGGGCATTGTAAGATTTCACAGTCAAGGTCAATGTGGTATTACTACGGAAGCATATAGGGCCATTTTTAGATTTTTTTTATATGCTTCTTTCTGTGCAATAGATATGATCATACTACTTCTTGATCTCTTTCTAATAATTCCAAATAATGCAGAGAAGCAGTAATAGTCTGTGAGAAGCTGAACTCTTCTCACCGTTTAATTTGAACTGTGTGGTAGGAGAGGGCGAGAGAGACATTGGGCTCTATTTTCACGATCATATGCGCATTGTCTAAAGTCTGTCGCGCAAGTTGCTTTGGGCACAGCATAATGAAGATAGAATTATATAGCCAACGCAACTTATGAACTTACATGATATTGTGGAGATGTAGCGTAATATCACCGTTTCTTGTTCTCTGCACCCAATCTTGCTCTTGACACCCAATCTTCACAGGTGTATTTAAGTATGTATGTGTCGGCCACTATTGGTTAAACAACCAATTAGTTTTACCGGCATTACTTATCTGTGATTACAGCAATGTGAACCTTAAATAACTTTATAAATTAATAATATTGTGATGTAGATTTGTATTTCATATTTCCAGGGACTCCATAATTTTTTTCTCCACATGAAAAACTTTTGTATAAACCCTGCTGCGCGCTCCTGCTTTGTGCACGCTTTCATATCCCAAAGGGCCGTGCGCCCCTAAAATAGCTTTTCAGCAATGCGCAACTGACAACAGACCAGGGTTTTGTTGGTCACTGGCGGATTTAATTTTTGCGTCCTTATAATAGCATCTGGCACACTTTGCGCCAGACAACACCTCTTCTTTTCCCTGACACACCCGTGACGGCGCAGTGTCATCTGCTATCTAGACAACATGATTTTTTGCCTGAAAAAATGAACGATGCGCTGGCACAGAATAGTAATGACACCATGCGCATGTTGCGAATGCACAGTGCGCCGCGGCATGATAGGGCCCTTTGTGTTTGTTCCTGATTCATGCGCGCATGTATGCGGTTATGTGCGCCACTTCGTGGAACAGTGTAAATGTATATTTTTGTGTTTAATCAGATGTATAATAGGTGATGTGGGGCATTGCTGGGTGTTGGAGGGGTTTGCCGCCAGTCTGGCGTTTGTTCACGCATAAAGACCATTGTTGCCTTGCCCTAATCCTCATTCCCTAATCCTTATTTATCCTTCATCAATAATAACCATAATCGGTGTGGTATCCACTGACCAACTTTCATTTGTCAGTTGCCAACTCTACATGTTTCCCATAAAACTCATTAACACACTCACCCACAATACTTCCTGGTCCTCCATCACCTCTGAAGCCGACACTCTAAGCGCGCGCCGCAATGGGACAGCCTTTATGTCATTCTGCAGGGGCGGGGACACCCTCACTCCTGCCGTTCTCATATAGGGGTGTTCCTCATGTTCATATAAAAATATGACCCCACATACTTAGATGGGCCTACAATCTAATGAAAAGCTTATTTTCCTATATTGCTGAGCAGCAACTGAATGCTTTTGAATGCTTTCCCTTTTAAGGAGAGAAAAGTGTGGGCAGTCAGTCAATTTGAATTATGTTTTCATAAAAGGTAACAAAATTGCTTTGCTTCTCTTCCTGTTGCTTAATAAGAAAAGAGCAAGAAATTATCGGTGCCAAAATAACACCCAAGTTTGACACCCAGGGAGAGTTCAGCACTCTGATAAGACTCACACTACATCATTGCAGTCCATCAGTTTGATGTATAAATGTATAACCAAGTTGCAACAGCAGTGAAACACGCATTCACACTGCATGTACTGAGTGGACTGAGTGGGGATGTCCTGCCCTTCGATCCATGGGACCTTTTTATAACTTGAACCCAGTATCCATCATTTCTTATAAACACAATCATAAATGCTTATAAAGCCTCATAACTATTAACATTAGTATTTATAACTATGTATACATACTCATGACTGCGCTCTTAAAGTATTGATGTTATTGAATTAGTCTTCACAAATTAAAGCGTCACAATGCAATTATTTTGTCCATTCTATCCCATTTTTCTCAAATGAAAGATCCTATGAGGGTCTACCAAAAGGGGAAGGACTACGCCACTCTATGTTCATATGAACATAAATGATTGTGTACAGACACTTATAGCTTGAATTTATAGCCTTTGGCCCTGCCAAAATTTCCTGACATGACCAGGCCATAAACTGTCACGAACTAGTAATCAGCTTTATACATTGACAGGTTGCCACTTGGCAGCAGATGGACTATGGGCTGGTCATGTCAGGACATTTTGGCAGGGGGCAAACGCTATAAATTCAAGGTACTGCACAATGAAAAACTAGCAAAGAGAGCATATTGCTAACATTAAATTTGCAGTATTTTAAGTTAAAAGTGCAATAATGTAATAAAAGTGCAGTATAGAGAGAGATTAAGAATGAGAGGTTGCGTTTATTCCTGGTATTCAGAAATTTAAGCCAGGAGATATTCTTGGAAGAGCTGGGTCTTCAAGAGTTTCTTGAAGTTGGAGAGGGTATCTGTTGATCTGGTAGCACTTGGAAGGTCATTCCACCAGTGTGGAACAACACATGAGAATAGTCTGGATTAACCTGTGCATGGTGTTGGCCGTGCTAGATAACGTTCCTTGGAGGAGAAGTGGTTGGCGGGTGATGTAGGGCTTTACGAGAGTATTCAGGTAGATGGGAGCAGAACCATCAATCACCCTGTAGACCAACATGTGTCTTGAATTTGATGCTAAGGGTAGCCAGTGGAATTCAATGAACAGAGGTGTGCCATGTGCCCTTTTTGGCTGGTTAAAAACCAGACGTGCAGCTGAATTCTGGATCATCTGTAGTGGTCTCACAGCACAGACCTGATAGGAGGGCATTGCAGTAGTCAAGGCAAGAGATAACCAGGGTCTGTACCAGGAGCTGGGTGGTACCAGGACCTGATTTTCCTCATGTTGAACAGGGAAAAACGGCATGACTGAGCAACAGAGGCAATGTGATCCGCAGTTGGTCATCGATCATGACACCTAGGTTTCTTGCCACCTTGGTGGGAGCAACAGATAGGGAGTCAATCTTGATGCTGATGTTGTAGTGCATGGTTTGTTTGGCTGGGAGAACCAGCAGTTCCATTTTGGAGAGGTTTAGTTGGAAGTGATGTCCTTTCATCCAAGTATATATGTCAGAAAGGCAATCTGAGGTCCATGTTGACACCGTGGTGGAGGAACCTCGTCAGGAGGAAAGGACAGATAGAGCTGGGTATCATCTTCATAGCAGTGATAAAAGAAGCCATGGGAGTGGATGATCGAGCCCAGTGAGGTGGTATACAAGGCGAATAGAACAGGCCCCATCACAGATTTTTGGGGTACACCTGTGGTGAGCTGGTGAAGTGCCGATGTTTGTCCTAGCCATGACATGTTGAAAGTAAGATAGGATTGCAGAATAAATGACCTGCAGAATAAAGACAAGACAATGTTAACTTGCACCAATATATCAGAAACATCACTGATACAGAAACATGTAACATTATGTAATGTTATAACATACTAATAGCTTGTTGTGCAAAGGGATAACTGAAGTTTAGATGTGGAAAGTTCAATCTCCTCTACATTGTGTTTATGTTCATATGCTGTATGTGTGCAGTGTACAGTAGTTTGCTGTTCCATATCCTTTGTAGACTTCTTTGTAGACAGCAATAAAAAACAGTAGCATATCTGAACTAGCAACTTGCCTTGACTGCAGTTTGTTAGCAGCAGCATGCTTATTTTAGTAACAGCCCTCTCTAATAACAACAAAAAAAAAAAAACTCAGGGAAAAAAAACTTCTGATTTACTCCAAACAAAAGAAAAAGTTGTTGTTGGGGAGATGCAATATTAACTTCACGGCAATGCAGTCTATTTCTGCCTCACACTCACCTGACTAAGCACTTCAAACGAACAATTCCACAAAAATGAGAGAAAAGCGTGGCAAAAACGAGCGTGGTAAAAAAATCCCTCCCCCAACCGCATGCTCAGAACTATGCTCACAAACTCTGTTCACCATGCCACTTTTGCTTAAACATTCAACAACATTTACCAATGTCTTACCAGTCGGTGAATCTACCAGTAGAGAAAATAAACCTGCAACATAAAAACCAGGCAGTGTTAACTTGTTAACGTCTAAATAATACAAATGCTGCAATATCCACCACTCACTAAACATAAAAGCAAAACTGTTGGCTAAATGACCTCGGTCTAGCATTTCATTTCAACATTTCATGTTTTGGTGCACAGGATAGAGATTAGCATTTCTCAATCACAACTAGATTTCGATAAGACGTTCTAACTAAGCGTGCTGCAGGCCATAGACTGTAGGCCTATAGAAAAATGGAGTAGACAAACCATGACATCTCTGTCATGATCCTGCTCTCGACCATCCGGCCTCCTACTGGACTAATTAAGTGTTGCAAGTTCTGTGTTTGTTTACCTTTTCCATGTGCTCGTGTTTTGCTTTCTGCCCTGCCCCTTTCCCTCTTCCCGCTCTGCACCCGGTCCTCACGTCCTTGATTATTGTAATGATTTTCACCTGTTCCTTGTTTGTGTCATTGCCCTGTTCCCTATATATTCCCCAGCTCTTTCCTTGCTCCTTGTCTGATTGTCTGACCGTGTTCCTCGATGTAAGCTTTGCTCATGTTTTTCCTGCTCCAGCGTTACCTTCCTGTGAATTCTGATTTTCGTGTTTTGCCTGTGGATTTTGTATCCAGAACTTTTGCCTACCTGTTTTCTTGGATTAACTTTCTACGATCGAGAGGATCGCTTCTTTGTTTTTGCCGTCTATGTTTAATATTACAAGACCGAATCTTTTGTGTGTTTTTCCCCAAAGACTTATATGATTTTGTTTTGGACTTCCCTTCTGTTTTTGGATCTTCTGAGCTTTATTCCCTTTTTGAATTTTTCCCTGATCATTGTAAAATAAACCTTTTGCTGCTTTTGGGTCCCAGTCAGTCTGTTACACATCTCAGTTTCATTTGAAGTTGTAATCGAAGCAAAATCCAGTAATAAATTAATGTTGACATTTTTAATCAACACATGGTCAAAAATCTAAATGCTTGCAAGTACTTGTCATTAGGCAGCCTATTTATCACCTAGCCTATACACTTAAATGTAGCTAGTAGGCTAATTTACAAGAAGTTTTCGAAATACTACAACACTCATTAATAACTTTGAACAGAATAAACTCTTCAATGTGTTGAATCGTCGTTTTCATATGTTTATGATTTCGCCAATCATGACGACGTACCTTAACCTGAGCTCCAGAGCTTGATTTCGTCCGAGCGGGTGCAGAGACTTTCTGTTCTGGCAAAGAAAGATGAATAGATTCAAAATTTGTTGATGTCAATGAGGGTGATGCCTAAGGAAAACACATCCATCCATTCATTCTTTTACACACATTTAATTATTCATCACTAAGAACTCTTATTTCCTGAGTAGTGCAACAACCTGTATAAATTTTTTTTTCAACAAAAAAAGCAAATATTTAGGCCTATGTGTTCCCTGTTTTATATATGAGCCTACATTTTTTAAAGGTTAAACTTTGTATTTTCTATGGGAAAAAATGCAATTCATACTGTTCTGGGTGGTATATTCATTTAAGGTGTTTTACTGTTGTAAAAACGGTTTTCAACCTTTTTTCAGTTTACGGTTTTGAACTGTTGCGGTTTTACAGTTTGTCACTGTGAAATCTATGGATATTGCTTTATATATCAGCCTACATTTTTTAAAGGTTAAAATTTGTATTTTCTATGGGAAAAAAAACTTAATTCATACTGTTCTGGGTGGTATTTAAGGTGTTTTACTGTTGTAAAAATGGTTTTCAACCGTTTTTCAGTTTACGGTTTTGAACTGTTGCAGTTTTACAGTTTGTCACTGTGAAATCTATGGATATTGCTTTATGTATCAGCCTACATTTTTTAAAGGTTCAAATTTTTATTTTCTATGGGAAAAAAATGTAATTCATACTGTTCTGGGTGGTATATTCATTTAAGGTGTTTTACTGTTGTAAAAACATTTTTCAACCTTTTCTCAGTTTACGGTTTTGGACTGTTGAAGTTTTACAGTTTTTCACTGTGAAATCGACAGATATTTTTTACATATTGTGTAGCTACACCAATACATTTATTGCCAAACTCATTCCATTATCGCAGTGTTTTACCAAGAAGTTTTTTTTTGTGTTAGTGACCACAGTTGTTAAAGAAAACAGGAGGATGGCTGGACATGCTCCTCTGGGTAGCAGGGAGGCTAAGTGAGCTAGTTAGTTATAGTGACTATATTGTTGCTGACGACTGTTCGCTGTCTGGAGCTCTGGCACAGAGTGTGACGAAGAAGCAGATGTTGGACGGACCCATGATGCTGCAGTGCGGACACTGGTCTGGTAGGCATAGGGCAGCTTGTGCATACTTGAGCCCCAGGCATAGCACACAGCTGTTGTGGCTGTCGGCGAGGGGGATACCCTTGCCACAAGGGCATGTCCGCATGGTGGTCACCATTTTGGCTACAAGTTGCTATGAAATCTGAAGCACACAAATACGCATAGAATATTCGTTGAAAATGTAAAATGTGCTTACTCAGGGGCAGATCCCTGCTGAATCACCAGAGCACTTCAAGTCTTAGCAGGAAGTCGTAGAGGGTATCATGCATTTAGTGGTTGCTCAAAGGTGAAAGAGGAAGATGGCTATCATGCACCTGCGTTATATTATAGCTAGAGGGCTGAGACCAGCGCATGTGTGCTTATTGCCTTATTAGGTCAGGCTTAGTTAGAGTGGTTTCAGCAGAATGTTGGTGTCAAAGTGCTTCGACTGAAAGAGAAAAGTGTCCTTATCATTCCCATCCAACATACCTATGCCTCTTGCTGTGAGTGAATGTCCAGCGCCCAGCTCCCATGTGGGACTCAACAAAGCCAAGTTTCAACATATCTCTTCATGTGATACAGGCTTTCACCAATGACGGCTTACTGAAATCTGATTATTAGGTCTCCACAAAAGTAAGGTGTTCATTTTTACAGACAAACTAAATGCTCCCATTATATTTCTATGCAACTCTAAAAGGATATCTGAGCCTGAAATGTCAACAATGGGGGCTTAACAATTGTTCAATTCGTCAGCAATAGATCACGGTTCATGTTTGGTTAACTGTTGGAATGGAGTGATTGGTTTGATTCTTGCTGTTCCTATGAAACCCATTTGGAGGTAAGCCTAAGCCTGTCAATTGAATTTGCATTCCCATTGGGCATCCAGTGAGGTATGAATTGTCTGGTCCCCTCATGCAGGCAGTTGTAGCCCAATTTTTGTTACACATTTTCGACACACACAAAGATGGGACGCATTTCTCGGTTTATTCTCTAAAGGCAGTTAAGCTACACTGACATGCAACCACCTGCATTCAAATGATCGAGGATAAGCCACTGGCCAATAAATATGATCTCTCTAATATATGATCATACTCTGCCTTGGTGTCTTTCCACTGTTGTAATCAGAAAGAGGGCAAATTTAATATTTACTTAGTCTATTAACTCCACATCTACATCACTACCCCCTGTTTTTATTGATATACAGCAGAAATATGCTATACACCACCGTAATACTATCCTAAGGCAATATGTCCCAAGAGGTAGGATGACACACAATAAAAACAAAATTAACAAAATAAGGACCTGGTTACAAGAAATACACAGATTTCTTTGTAACTAATTATTCTTCTGACAATCTTCCAATGGCTACCAAATAATGCAGAGAAGCAACAACACTGTAACTTTTTTAGAATGCACTTCCTATGTACAACTGTATCTAAGTGCATCTAATCTAACACCATGCACTACACAGACTCCGACTACACAAATTTGTGTTATTGTTTGTGTTCTGTCTGTTTATGCTGTTATATCGCTGAGATTGTAAGATTGGTTGTTGGTATTTGCATGAATTTTATGTTTATGTATGGTGTGCTATATTTTTTTCTGGAACATTTTTTGATCAGTTGTATGCTCTTGACTACATTTGAATTGACATGCAGAAGTATTCTGTTGGTTGCAAACTGCTGCCTCACCACTAGATGGCAATGAAATTGCAGCCTTGACTTCTGCACCTTGGAAAAAAAATGTACAAGTAAGGTGGGATGTGCTATTTTCTAATCACATTAGACTATGTAGCACCTAACTCAGTATACTACTACACTAGAAACATAACTCCCAAAACTACAGATGACTTCATAGCAAAAATTCCATCTCTCCTTGAGTCTCTGCTGAGCCAATATAGCCCTGTATTAGAAGGCTCTATGCCAAGCCCAACCCAAGTTGATCAATTAACTGACAGTGTTGTAAATGTACTATACTCCACATTCAACACAATTGCACCACTCAAAAAGAAAATTAGGAAACAAGAAAAAATTTGCCCATGATATACCACACAGACTCGCTTACTGAAACAAGCTGCTCGTAGACTTGAAAGGAAATGGTATGCCACTAAACTTGAAGTGTTCCGCCTTGCTTGGAAAGATAGCTTAAAAGAGTACAAGACAGCACTTAACAATGCCAAATCAGCATATTATTCCTCACTTATACACAATAATAAAGATAATCCAAAATTCCTACACTATATCCCGTTTAACAAAAAGCAGGATTGAGGTGTCCCATTCCATTCCAGTAAGTCTAAGCAGCAAGGACTTCATGGACTATTTTAATGACAAAATTGAATCTATTAGACTTAAAATAAACAACTCCCTTGTAACCTCAAATCCAGTTGGACCACATGTAATGGTTACAGCTAGCTCTAGTCAACCTGTAGCATACTTTGATTCATTCACACCCACCAATATATCAGAAATTACATCTTTGATCTCTTCAGCTAAAGCCTCAACATGCTTATTGGACCCTATCCCAACTAATCTTCTTAAGGCAGCTCTCCCTATATTGGCTGAGACGATTCTTAACATTATAAATGACTCACTCATAGCTGGGCATGTCCCAAAATCTTTCAAGACATCTGTTATTAAACCATCAATTAAAAAACCAAACCTTGATCCTGATGTTCTTGCTAATTACAGACCAATATCTAACCTCCCATTTGTTTCAAAAATACTTGAGAAAATAGTGTCTAAGCAAATCTGTAGCTTCTTAAATGACAATGATATCCAGGAAACCTTCCAGTCAGGCTTTAGAACTAATCATAGCACAGAATCAGCCCTAGTTAAAGTCTTCAATGACCTCCTTATCGCATCTGATAATGGATATATATCAATATTAATCCTACTGGATCTTAGTGCTGCCTTTGACACTATTGACCATGGACCATGGTCTACTACACAGACTTGAACACATGATAGGCATCAAAGACACTGCATTAGCCTGGTTCAAATCAGACCTCTCTGGTCACTACCAGTTTGTACACGCTCATATTGAGTCATCAACCCATACCAAGGTAAAGTTTGGTGTACCCCAAGGCTCAGTGCTAGGTCCCCTGCTGTTCTCCCTGTACATGTTACCTTTAGGATCTGTTATAAGGAAACATGGTAGTACTTTCCACTCCTATGCTGATGATACCCAGCTTTACCTTTCTATGAAGCCTAATGACTTTATGCCAATGACTAAACTTGATGCATGTCTCCTAGACATCAAAACCTGGATGACTAATAATTTCCTTTGTTTAAATTCTGATAAAACTGAAGTTATGATGATTGGCCCAAAAGAGCTGACCAACACTCTACCCCATCGCCAAAACGTACTCAGTGGCCTGTCACTGTCATGTAATGCAAAAGTTAAAGACCTCGGGGTAATTATTGACCAGGACCTCTCTCTAAATAGTCATGTAAAACACATTTCAAAAACATCTTTTTTTCCACCTACGAAACATTGCTAAGGTTAGAAAGTTCCTATCCTTTGAGGATGCTGAAAAATTAATACACGCAATACAGGCTCGATTATTGCAATGCTCTGTTCTCTGGGTGTAGCAATACTTGCATCAAAAACCTACAACTAATACAAAATGCTGCGGCCCGAACACTGACCAGGACTAAAAAATATGAACATATCTCTCCTATTCTTGCTTCCCTACATTGGCTCCCTATTAAAAGTCAAATTGATTTTAAAATACTCCTCCTAACCTACAAAGCCCTCAAGGGTGATGCACCAACATATATTAAAGACTTACTTGTCCCTTACCACCCTCCAACTTGGGGTTAAGTGCCTTAAGTACTTTTCACACTACTTGCACACTAGCCAGGTTCCTTAACCACTACACTACCACCACCCACTCTATTTAGATAGAGGTCTTGGTCAATAATTACCCCAAGGTCTTTAACTTTTGTGTGACATGACAGTGAAAGACCACTGAGTAAGTTTGGTGAAGAGATAGAATGTTGTTCAGCTGTTTAGGGCCGATCATCATAACTTAATTTTTTTTATCAGAGTTTCAACATAGGAAATGATCCAGATTCATTTGAAGTGCTTGGGTGTAACTGGCCACTGGAGAATAAAGCTTAAGAAATAAATTAGGTTATATTTTGATCAAAGTAAAATGAGTGTGCATGTCTACATTGCATAATAAGAATAGATCAAGGCGTTAGCAACACCAAAGTAACACCCAAGTTTGACACCCATGGAGAGATCAACACTCTGATAAGACTCACGTGGCATCATTGCAGGCACTTTGAAGATTACTTAACAACCTAGTTTCAACAGAAGTGAAACACAAATTGACACTGGTGAATACAATGACCATTAGAACATAAATGATTGTAGACACTTTAATGGACCTGATATTATATTTAAAGTGGACAAATGTGACACTTTAATGGTAATACAAACTCATATAACCTGATATTATATTTAAAGTGGACAAATGTCACCACAGAGAGTTTAGTATTTGGTAGATGGACTGTCCTAACATAAGGGAAAAATGAGAGCCCATTACAAGATTATCTGTGGTGTATGTACAGATGCAAAACAGTAATGTTACCAAACAGGGATGGACTGGCCATAGACCATTCGTTTTTCTCCTTATTATGTTGTTGGCCCAATATGCATCCATTTGCTCTCTGTGCCAAGATGTTTTACCTACTTGTTTGAAGAATGAAAGTAGGAAGAAAAGGTACCGGTTTAGTAGCTATGATATACAGAATCAATGCACTAAACACTAACCTGGTGTATGGTTTAACTGTAATGATCGTCCAAATCATTACAACTAAACACTTACCAAGTGTTACTAATGCATACCCTGAGCTGCACATATTAGTCAGAGAATGTAAGAACACGAATGTAAAATAGTAATAAGTTTACTTAAGTTGTCAAAAGTGTTAAATTGTATGCAACTGAACTGAAGAGGTCTTTGGATGAAAGGTGAAACTTCTTCAAGCTCCAACATGAAGTTCAGTTGCATTCAACTTAACACTTTTGACTACCATTTCACGCATGGCATACCTCAGTCTCGTCTTGAAGGTCCAGCCATTCATTAGTCATGCATCATGGTTAAATCTTGCTGGTGGTCAGATGAATGGATGAAGGCAGCAAAAAGGCAAAAATAAAAAGAAGTTTGAGGCAGGCACATTAGGAGCATGACGAGAGCAATAGGTAGAAAGAGAGAAACAGAAAGCCAGAATTTTAGAAAGGCTGATAGTAAAGAAGACTAAGAATAGACAGTTCAGGAAACACACCCTAGAAAAATAAACAACTTTGGTAAGATATATCGTCTGAGTCTTCTTAGCGTGCTTAGCGTTATCGGGAAACCAGACCCTGGACCATTCTTAGGCTTTACCTTAAAGAGATTATCCGGAGTGAATCAACCTGTAGTCCTGTTGTTTCATGTTGTTGAGCGCTGTTGGTAGGTATGAGAACAACAGAATTTGGTGCAACATATACCAAATGGTGAAATGGCAGCCAATGCTAACTGTTGGCATGAACGTTTTGTTTTCTTATACCCTTAGCTGCCAGTTAGCAAATTTGATCATTGTTGTACCAATTCTGTCGTTCTTATAGCACTCAACACCTTCAAGATATGGGCTGATCGACCTGTTATTGCCATGGAAGATCTGATATGACTGCATTACATTTTGTTTTATTTCACAAAAAGGAAAAAGAGTTATTCCTAATAACTCTTAGCACACTAAGAAGTCTCAAAGGTTTTAAGATATATACAGTATTGTTTACTTTTTTGTGTGTGTTTCCTGAACTATCAGAGGCTGAAACCAGGTTTCTGGCATCTGGTGTAGTCATTTCAGACCCTCCAGGACTTCGCAATGTTGCGATCGCAACAATTCACACAAATTCAGACTTATATTCAAACTTTTCTGCAACTTTCTGTCCGGTTTCTTGAGAAAAATCACCAACCATAGCAGTACACTACACAGCTGCGGAGCCTTGCTCTGCTCCTTGCTTTGTGCTGTGACGTGTATCTCGAACACATTGTCTGCAGCCTACCAGCAATAACAGCTGCTAATTACCATATTTTGTACTGCAAGTTATTACTCTTGTCTTGTTTGGGGAGTGACAGAGCCCACTAACTCCCACTGCATGAATCTCTTGCGCTCCCTTTCTCTACATGCATGGTATTCCACACAGAAGTTTTTCCACTTCAATAAATAAATTCTTCTTGTAGGGTACTACCTAGGTTCTGTCAAAATTCGTCTTAACCGAGCCCCTGTTTCATAGTAAACTCCCTTTTCCTCAACCCGTACCACCAGACCAACCTGTAGCATCATCCCATATTTTTTAGGTTATTTAGGTTACGAAATTTTGGGGGGACTGGAGGAGGGGAGGGGGAGTACAACATTTGGATAATATAAAATGTACAACATATACACTGCCTCACAGTGACAGAGATGTCTATGGATTCATGAAGAACGGATAGCAAACTCAAGAAATGTACATCTCCAGGTAGTAATTTTCTTCACATATCACATTAACATATCAGAAGTGGTAGGCTACTACAATGGAGCTTATATGCAGTTCATATGCCACATATAAAACAGTTATTTATATATAGCTTTTTAGTCTTTCAGTTCCAATAGAAACATTGTCATGATGAGGCAGTAGAATGAAATCGTGAAAAAAGTTTATGACATGATTAAGTAATTAAAAGGGTAAGAGCGTTATTTACCAAGGAACTGGTTTGACACAAGCACAGGACAAATATGTGATATTTGAAAGGTCTGCAATACTGTGTGCTGTCCCATAAGGCAAAGAAATAATCTGACACATTCTCCCTCCACCAAAGAGGCATTTTATGCTGTAATATCACTGATGATATAACTCCATTCAGCCAACATTCCTTGTGAACATCATCACAGACTGCAGTTTTCTTTTGAAACAATGTAGTTAATGTCAGGCTACAGCTTAAATGAGTTCCAATGAAATTGAATTATTTTAGGTGGAAATTGTGTGGAAAACTGTAGACAAGACAGACATATATTTGCTTGCCCTATTGTTGCTTAATAAGAATGTAGCAAGAGGATGACAACACCAAGTTTGACACCCGCAGAAGGATCATCACACTGATTAGACTCACTGTGTCATTGCATTACATCACTTCGGATAAAAACTGGTGATATACATGCTTTAGACACCACAGTTTCAACAGTAGTCAAGAAAAGTGATATGACACTTACCAAATAAGCAGGTCAGCAGGAAAGTGGTCAGAAAAAGATAGAAGTCCAACAGTAATGGAGCAGGATAGATTGCATGTTTGATTACACTAAACAGAGCAGTCAAGTACAGACAGGCCACACTGTATGTTTAGCATTCTACACTTCTTGATGACACTTGTCCAGACGTTGTGTCCATATGGCGATTTTAATATGGCAGAAAAGTGCAGAGAAGCAATTGACCCAGCACATTCTCATAAAGATGTTTTGTTTGTTTCTATGACAACAGTAGTTTGACAGCACAATGACTGATTTAGCTTGCTAACGTGTTGAGTGTAGATAGCAAAGATTCTAGTTTTCTGCTCCGCTCTATCTTTGGTAGATAGTTTGGCGACAGAACTTCTAAATCACAGCATGCATCTTACAAGAAAACAAGAGTTTTAGATTATGCAGATACAGCCTCTCATCTTGTAAAAACAACTGAGGAAAAAGGCCTAATATATATTTTGCCATCTGCTGTGTGGATCTTGGTCTGCCATTAAAGCTACTTTTTTCAGGCTAGGATAGATTGCCATTAGGATAGTTCATTGTGACATTGCAGCGTTTTTCTGAAAACTTGGGGCAGCCACACAAAAGCGCTGAAACGCTCCCAATAAAGGTGCTGGGTGCAACTCTCAACTCTCAAGGTAAACGGTATTCTCTCTGCAGTGGGTCTTCTTCACTCTACTATGCACTTATACTGTGAGGCAATTGCCTCTTGTATACTTTGCTGGTATTGTGAATAAAGTCTTTGTCAACAACTCTACTCCAACTTGCGGACAGTGAGTTCTTGGTTTTGGACCAAGTGTATTGGGCGGGTTAAGACATTGAATTCGGGGTTTGTAAATGTCAAGGTGATTTTCCACGACAGAGACCATTGAAAATGGAGCACTAGCACTCAGGAAACAAACAAGAAATGGCCATGATCTTGGGCCCTAAAAATAATTCTAACCACACCAATCAGCATAGACCACTCCAACTTCATCGAAGAAGACACATTCAGCAGTCTAACACTGTCTAACACTGTATGTGATGCAGAAAAGCTACTGGCCCTGTCAACATTTCCTTAAATTGACATTCCATAACCATTCCATAATTCCTCTGTCATGAGTGAAATGTTCACCTGGATTAAATTTTAACAGGTTGCCACCTCATAGAGATATTTATCTGAGATGGCATCAGTGGGTAAATAACTAAAACCTTAGTGTAAAGAGCTATTGTTCAAAATGTAAGCATTATTTTCCAGTGATATTTATTTAAAAATATTCTGACAGCTATACACAAACCCATGCAAGGTGATTAACATGCACATGATAGAAACACCCAGTGCTGTGCAGAAAAGCATAGGCGTTTTTTAAGAGCATTAGCATCAGAGGTCAGCTGTTCCTGTTTCTGTTTATATATGCCGGTGTTCAGAAGAGAAACCTAACGCCACACTGGCATCACATCTCCTTTAAAACCATAAATAAAAGCAGTGTATCACCACAGTGCTGAGACAGATGAGAGAAGACTAGCATTATCCAACATGACTCTCACTGTTCAACAGATGATCAGGCTGTTCTGTGTGCTTACTTTACTGTTCAGCTGCACAGAGGGTGGTAAGTGTTTGTAATGCTTCTGTTTTAATTGGCTTTTCTTTGTGTTTTTTCTACTGCCGATTTGATGGTCTGCTTTTACTGCAGTTGTGTTGTTCCCTCTTATAGTGGATAGCCTTGGTTTATGATTTTTATTATTTATTGTTTTTGTTTGTTTATTTTTTTGCCTCAAAGATAAAAAGATTGATCCAAAACATCAAGCATGCTGTTACAAAGTAAGCCCTGCATGTAATCTGAAAGTGGAACAGATTACCAAATGTGTCCTTTTCTCACAAAAAGATAAGTGTCTCCGTGCTGTCATGTAAGTTGGAGCAAATCCATCCATAATAATCCCCTAATGTCCTGTTACGATAATAATATGTCCATTTAATAAAACGTCCATTTTATTCAACAGATTTTTTTCTAGAGATGAACATTGCTGTATGACTCCAAACGGCGTACATGTTTGGAATATGGTGAACGAATTAAAAGGGGTAAGACCTTTATTTACTAGGGCTCTGGTTGGACACAAACAATAAATATGTGATATTTGACAGGTCTACAATACTGTGTGCTGTCAAATGGCAAAGGGCACTTAATTAATCCAGTCTCCCTCCCACAGAGAGGTATTCAGTGCAACAAAGTGAGCCCATTCAGCCAACATTTCTGGTGGACCTAATCACAGACTTTAGTCTTCTTTTGACACACATGAGTGTTGATGAAGTTCACTCATATTTGGTTGAAATTACGTGGCATTGGTGCAAAATAATGTATCTGTAATAGTAAGCCTAATGCAGTGTTAAATAAATATAATGCAGTTTGTAGCAAAAAAGGAAGGATTAAATAGCCAGTGAAAACAGTATAATGTTCCATAACATTTCCTAACATTGTGATTGCTTTATGTATTAGCATAATGAATAATGAATGGTAATGATGTCATCAGAGATTATATGAAATTGTTAATTCTGGATGTTACGTGTAAGAGCCTGTATCATGTGTAATACACATTATGTTTTACATACACCAATAAATGTATTGCCAATTGTGCTTCACAACATCTTAATCAAGATGTTCTTTTGGGGTTTTGAAGTATCTGCAAATGAGTTTTAACTTTGGTCTCAGAAAGTCCTGCTGGTGCAGTTAACACAAGTGATTTCACAAATTATCTGATCTACCTGACAGAGGAGCTTTCTCCTGTACTTGTATTGACTGTATACAACACAACAATAACTACCGACTAATGTTATATAACAGGAATATATTTTACAAAAATAAATCCATCTCTCCATAAATAAACAAGTATATCAATACGGATAGAAAGTTATTGTCTGTGTTAATAAAGAAAAATATTTTAAAAGATAATCATAAACAAATCAAAAATAAACAAAAACACCAAAGTCAGTCAGTAACCCAACGTCTTTCAGAGAACATCGACTGGAAGCATATATTGGCCATTTCTTTCTCATGCCTTCTCTCTAGATTGTGATTATGACTATTACATGGCTTACCCATCTGTGGTTGGATAAAAAAAATCAGGGCTTTACTGTTATCTATTCAAAAGTGCTCTGAGTGTCCTTGAAAGGCAAAAAAAAAGTTCTTACCTGTGCTAATTCTCACATTTTCTTCTGCACCCATCACACACGTCTGGAGTAATTATTTCCTTGGGAAATAAATCTAAGGGGATAACAGATTTCTGCAGTTAAACTACTGATAGAGAAACATTCAGAACTGACACCTAAATAGAATGGAAATACTGGACTAGCAATAGAGGAAGTATACTTACATAACTGCCTCAAGGCATCCATCAGTCTAAGGGTGAATAACGCAGTCCGTGATTTCAGTTTGAAGATGGTCCAGACTTACTTTCTTACAACATGTTTCTTGTTTTTAGTCCTGGGAACACCGCAAAATAAAACATACCCAAACCAGCTCAGTATTTATTCTTTTTTTTAATCTTACAGAAATAAATAATCTGAATTCTGTTGGGCTAAATTTAAATCTGGCTTGTTTCTGAAAGACAAAGATAAGATTGTTGTAAGAAGCAGTATTTTCTTCTCTATCTGTCCACTAACCTCCAAGTGTGGAATTCAGCAACCAATCAGAAAAGAGAATACAATTGTTAGGGAGATATAGGCTGATATTCGTGTCAAGGAGAGGGAGTGAGGGATGTGTTTATATTTGTGTGAATGTTCAACATAAACTGTCCATCTGATCTGTTAGTAGACCTGTAGGTGCCTGGAATCAAATCAAAGGCGTAGGTTTAGTCTCAGCATTGGTGGGGACACTCCACCATCACCAACGACCCCACACACAAATACACACACACACACACACACACACACACGCACACACACACACACACACACACACACACACACACACACACACAGAACTTTGGATGTATTTGTATTTAATTAATATTATATTAAACAATATTAAATGAATATACCTTATGTGAGCCAGAAGAAAGAGAAACACAAAAGGCTAATTTCACAACTCCTTAAATGTTCTGATGTAAGATCAAATCAAGTCAAGTAGGTTTCACCGGGAACAATTGGTGATACACGTAACACAGTATGGACAAGACAGATACGTAATAGTGCCTACATACACTATTATATAAATATAAATATAAATATGAATAAAATCATGATAAAATAATTTACCATCCTTCAAAATGCACCCTATGTCATGAGCCTGTTCCCTGAGACCCTGGCCTCCCACTGGACCTCTGTGTTTGTTTTTGTCATCCATGTGTCTCTGTTTTGTTCACCTGCCCTGCCCCTTTCTCCTACCCTGCTCCACACACTGTGCAGCTTCGTCAGCTGCCTCCTGTTTGTCCCAGTGCCCCTGCTCCCTATATAAACCCGTTTGTTCCATGTTCCCTGTCTGATCGTCTGACCGTGTACCTAGAATGTAAGTCTGTTTCCTGGCCTGTTACCTGCTTTTGACCTCTGTTTGTTTACCGTGCTACCCTGGTCCCTGTTCCTTGCATTTGCCTTTCTTGAGCCTTTTGAGTTTTTGCCTTTTTGTGCCTTTTGGATACTCTTGGTTTTGAACTGCCTGTTAACGTTTTTTTTGTGATTCCCTCCTACCCGTTTGATCCCTGAGTGACTTTGAACTTAATCGATCTTTTGTGTGTTTTTCCCCGAACCCTGTTTTTGGAACCTTTGTTGGATTACTTACGCCTTTTTGTTGTTCTCGATCTTCTCAAGCCTTTTCCCCTTTTTGTACTATTTTTTGTGTCCACTGTAAATAAACCTTCACTGATCTGCATTTGGGTCTCCGTCTGAATCTCACTGATCATTACACCCTACCAGACTGATGAAAGGTCAAAGTTAGCTAGCTGCTAAAACATCTGTTGTCAGTTCAGCAGATTGCTATACATACTAAGTGGGTGGTTAAAAACTGTCCTGTGTTCCTGGTATATCATCTCCAAAGTGGACAAAATATGTTGACATGCTATGCTTTATATTTAAAATTATGCTATTGAAGACATAGGAAACATTTTGCCTGCAAACAAGGTGCAGCTATTTTCTTTAACAGAGCTGCGGCTGGTAGTCTTTACTCATATAGTTCTGAAGATTCTGACAATAGTATTGTGAGTTTAAAATGAGTAGAAAACGCAATTTAACCCTTTGTCCACTCAGACTTTGTTTTTATTTGAATTATTAGTGCAATTGTTGGATATTGATCACATCACTTGCATCCACTTCCATCCATTTAATACACATACAGTGCACTTACCTATTATAGTTTTATTGCCAGTTTTTGACCTGGAACACCATAGGTTTACAAACAATTAATAAAATATCCAAAATGTTATGAAAATAATCAAAATTTGTTTTACGAAATGCCCTGCATGAGCAAAGTATGGAGCCCCAAGACCATCAGATTAAATGAACAGTTTTGCTGTCAGGCACAGACTGGACACGACTTGATGTTATGAAATTTACAGAATAAGTCAACAAAACGAAACTCAGGTCAACGTCAGCTATTGTTTTTTCCTAAAATAAAAACAAATATCCTTTATTTGAAAATAACATATGGATCACAACATAAGTACACTGTAAACTGTAGAATTAGGGATAAATATGAGAAAAATAAATACTGTATGACTTTATAGGTGTACTGTCAAATAGGTGAATGTACTAGAAATATAGCTTAGCTTAACTTGGTTCCTAATGGATGCTGTACATGATGGCTTCTAATGTCTAATAATCAAATGTAGCATCTCAAAGTATTTTACCTAAATAAATTAACCTCTTAATAAGTGACCAGACACACAAACAATTCAGTGGCTACAATTGTTTCAGGTAGAGAAGTCCTTTAGAAACTACCTTTGGTCTCTTTTCTCATGACTTCTCTCTAGATTAGGCTGTGCTCATCCAACAGGGCCTGGCTTGCTGTGCATTTATAAAAGTAAGAAAGTAGGTCTTAGTTAAATTCCTTCAGATTATTCTATTGTAATCCGATTCAGAGAGTCATTTAAACATGTTGCTATAAAAGAATGTCAATTAGCTGGGCTAATGTTTTACTTCCATATTTTTTTGGAAGTGCAGATCATAGTGCTTGGGGAAACAAATCTGTGAAGTGACATTCGCATTAAAGTGTTAATCTTCTGTCAGACAGGTGGTCATATACAGCAAATAGAAGAACTCTTGACTGAAAACTTCTGATTGACAACAGAAAGGAGAACAGCTTTTTTAAACATACATGACAGCAGAAACACATCCATACTCACACTCTTACATGTCTTTGGTTTTGAATCATAGGACCACACTGCAAAGGAAAACATCCGGAAAGAACCATTCTCTATGTTTTCTTTAAATCACAGGTCAATATAAAACATATCATTCCCATTATTAATTATTGAGAGTGCGGTCCACTCACTTCAACGGTCCACTCATTTGAACTGCGTGCGCCGCTCCACAAGCGCCGGTAGGAGAGGGCGAGAGAGATATTGGGCTCTATTTTCACGATCATATGCCTGTGTGCAGTATAGTAATGATGCCAGGAGCATAGTGCTGAATATCTGATTCAGACAGACCAGCATGATGGGAACTCCAGTTGAGATATAGCAGAGCTAGGGACAGTGTTTGAATCACTTTGGTGTGTATGTGTTTGTTTGGTACACATTTATTATTTATTACAAACTATTATTAGTTCAACAATGTATACACGTTTAGAGAACACACTGTATGTGGGCATTGTAAGATTTCACAGTCATCACAAGGTCAATGTTTTTTACTACAGAAGCATATAGGGCCATTTTAAGAATTTTTTTTTTTTTAATTATAAAGTCACAAATTTGCAAGAATTTGGGTGTTCATGGGTGAGAATGCCAGATCATGAAGAGGGTGTCTGAAACATCTGTGTGATGGTTAAAAAGGAAACATTAATTGGGGCATGCTGTTTAATAAAATAAAAGCAAGAAATGTACCAAGAAAAAAAAAATTGTAAAGGTAATTTTTAAAGTAGTGAATGCATGCTTGGTGAATGCATGCTTATTTGTTTCTTAGCTTTTTTTGCATATTTGCTTATTTGTTTTTTTTTTACTTTTTTAGTACATACGCAGTCCTTTTATACCAGTAAAATTGACATTGGGGCTGACAGTATTTCAGCCCCAATTTCTAATTATGGGCCCTAAAAATGTATTAGTTTATGGGTTATCAATTATAAGATGGAGTTGTTTACAATAGTTGTTTTATTGTTCTGCTGTCAATATTCTTACAGTGTTCAAATGCTTCTTTTTGTGCAGTAGATATGATCATACTATTTCTTGATCTCTTTCTAATAATTCCAAATAATGCAGAGAAGCAGTAATACTCTGTGAGAAGCTGAACTCTCCTCTTCTCACCGTTTAATTTGAACTGCGTGCGCCGGTCCACAAGTGGCGGTAGTAGGGGGCGAGAGAGACATTGGGTGCTATTTTCACGATCATATGGGCATTGTCTAAAGTCTGTTGCGCAAATTGCTTTGGGGGCATTTTCCGACACAATTTGGTATTTTGACAGTTGGAAAAGTGAACATTGCGCCAGGCGCAAAAAGGGTTGGTCTTAAAGTACTTCATTAGTCATGGGTGTGTTTTGGGCGTAACATACAATTAACCAATCAGGATTTATACTCTCATTCCCTTTAAAAGCCAGCGGCGCATTTTCAATGGTGTGTTGCTGTTACGATGCCGAATTTAGGCGGGATAGATACAGGTGCTGGTGGCATTGTTCCTCAGTGAGGGCGGTGGACCTTCTCCCCCCGGCGTCGAGGGAGCCTCTGTCCCATTAGAAACTCCATTTGGCTGCGAACTAACAATATATAAGCACTATATTTCACATTTCAAACTATATTTCACAGCGTAATGAAGATAGAATTATATAGCCAACGCAACTTATGAACTTGCATGACACCCAATCTTCACAGGTGTATTTAAGTATGTATGCGTCGGCCACTATTGGTTAAACAACCAATTAGTTTTTCCGCCATTACTTATCCGTGATTACAGCAATGTGAATCTTAAATAACTTAAATTAATTATAAATTAATTAATTAATTATAAATTAATAATATTGTGATATATGTACATTTCATATTTCCAGGGACTCCATAATTTTTTTATGCAGGTTGTGCGCGCACTGTGACGGCGCAGTGTCATCTGCTATCTAGACAACATGATTTTTTGCCTGAAAAAATGAACGATGCGCTGACACAGAATAGTAATGACACCATGCGCATGTTGCGAATGCACAGTGCGCCGCGGCATGATAGGGCCCTTTGTGTTTGTTCCTGATTCATGCGCGCATGTATGCGGTTATGTGCGCCACTTCGTGGAACAGTGTAAATGTATATTTTTGTGTTTAATCAGATGTATAATAGGTGATGTGGGGCATTGCTGGGTGTTGGAGGGGTTTGCCGCCAGTCTGGCGTTTGTTCACGCATAAAGACCATTGTTGCCTTGCCGCGATCTTATAAATTAGTCACTTATTCCCTAATCCTTATTTATCCTTCATCAATAATAACCATAATCGGTGTGGTATCCACTGACCAACTTTCATTTGTCAGTTGCCAACTCTACATGTTTCCCATAAAACTCATTAACACACTCACCCACAATACTTCCTGGTCCTCCATCACCTCTGAAGCCGACACTCTAAGCACGCGCCGCAATGGGACAGCCAACTTAGATGGGCCTACAATCTAATGAAAAGCTTATTTTCCTATATTGCTGAGCAGCAACTGAATGCTTTTGAATGCTTTCCCTTTTAAGGAGAGAAAAGTGTGGGCAGTCAGTCAATTTGAATTATGTTTTCATAAAAGGTAACAAAATTGCTTTGCTTCTCTTCCTGTTGCTTAATAAGAAAAGAGCAAGAAATTATCGGTGCCAAAATAACACCCAAGTTTGACACCCAGGGAGAGTTCAGCACTCTGATAAGACTCACACTACATCATTGCAGTCCATCAGTTTGATGTATAAATGTATAACCAAGTTGCAACAGCAGTGAAACACGCATTCACACTGCATGTACTGAGTGGGGATGTCCTGCCCTTCGATCCATGGGACCTTTTTATAACTTAAATTATCAGTAACATATTCTATGAACCCAGTATCCATCATTTCTTATAAACACAATCATAAATGCTTATAAAGCCTCATAACTATTAACATTAGTATTTATAACTATGTATACATACTCATGACTGCACTCTTAAAGGATTGATGTTATTGAATTAGTCTTCACAAATTAAAGTGTCACAATGCAATTATTTTGTCCATTCTATCCCATTTTTCTCAGATGAAAGATCCTATGAGGGTCTACCAAAAGGGGAAGGACTACGCCACTCTATGTTCATATGAACATAAATGATTGTGTACAGACACTTATAGCTTGAATTTATAGCATTTGGCCCTGCCAAAATTTCCTGACATGACCAGGCCATAAACTGTCACGAACTAGTAATCAGCTTTATACATTGACAGGTTGCCACTTGGCAGCAGATGGATTATGGGCTGTATGGGAATATCTAATCTAACACCATGCACTACACAGACTCCGACTACACAAATTTGTGTTATTGTTTGTGTTCTGTCTGTTTATGCTGTTATATCACTGAGTTTGTAAGATTTGCATGACTTTTATGTTTATGTATGGTGTGCTATATTTTTTTCTGGAACATATTTTGTCAGTTGTATGCTCTTAACTACATTTGAATTGACATGCAGAAGTATTCTGTTGGTTGCAAACTGCTGCCTCACCACTAGATGGCAATGAAATCGCAGCCTTGACGTCTGCATCTTGGAAAAAAAATGTACAAGTAAGGTGGGTTGTGCTATTTTCTAATCTCTTCATGAAACAGCATGCTATAAGGACTGATAGATTCTAGGTGCTTTCTCACAAACGTGTGAGGACAAATTCTGACATTCAAAGACAGCTATCACTGGACAAGTTTTTGTCACTACAGTGAGTAGTAAGTGAACAATAACAATATTACACATTTATGACATATTCATAAACAAACTCTTATAAGGGCAATATTTTAACATTTACTTATTTGCAACAGGAGGGTGAACTGCAATGTATTGCAAAGCATTACAGTGTCTTAACATAAGGGGAAACATGACACCCCCTTATACAGGGCTGGACTGGGACGAAAAAAATGGGCCTGGCATTTCGGCCATGGCAGCCCACCAAGATCATTTACACAATATGGGGAGGTATACAACATGCCAGAGGATATATGTGCACATTGTGTTGTCTCAAAATTTTAAATAAAGCACAGTAGCCTACATGCAAGAGAGTAACCATGCTAAAACCAAGCTCTTGTGAGAGATGGCCATTTTGGCAAAACAATGTTTCATTAACATTACATGATAATAAAAACTCTAAGCTGTAACACCTGCAGACTATAACTTCATGGCAAGCTAAAATAACACTGTAGGTTGTAAGACACTGTAAGACACCAAGTCTACTCATGGCATTATTCATACAAAAGGCTACAAAGGCAATTCTCTCTTTCTCTTACACACACACACACACACACAAACATACACACATGCTCGCATACACACACACACACACACACACACACACTAGGGTGACCACCTCCAAACCTCTACAGGCTAGTATTTTAAGTCTGACTGAATACAATGAGTCCTTGCACACTTTTAGCCTTAAATTTCTGTTTAATTTCTGACTGTGTGCATGTGTAGCCTGTTTGTATACTGATATATTTGTTTGTTGTACTGCATCAAGACTGACAACAATTTTCAATTCAATTCAATTCAATTGTATTTATACTGCGCCCTTTATAATAGTATTGTCTCATGGCGCTTTACAGAAGAAGCACCCAAGAGCAACAGGGGCAAGGAAAAACTCCCTTATATTTAGTTAGTCTAGGAAGGAACCTTGGGCAGATCCACGACTCAAGGGGCTAACCCAACTGCCCACAGTCATGTATACACGTACGCGCACTCGTACTTGGACTTTCACATTCATATTCGCCTATAACATTATCAAGCGTTCATTGACTGTTTTCACACACACAATGTCTACGTTCGGAAGAAACACGCAAGACGGCGTGGCTATGTTGTGGACATTTATTGTGTTTATATAAGCGTAGAAACAGGAGCATAAAATAAATGTTGTGCAGAAAAAGATTACCGTTTGTGCAGGGAATGTTTGTGGCGGTCTTCGGTCGGGCAGCATTTGTCCGGCAGTAAAAGAGTACCGCTCGGAAATGAGCATTATTTATTTGTTTCCGGGCCCAATTGGGCTAGTGCAAGTGGGTTATGGCCATGAGGATGACAGAGGCGGCCCTGGTCAAACCACCTCTGTAATGTGTCTTTTCATGTGCTACTCAGATGGACTGTTTAGATATTTATTTGTTAAATCTGTTTGTTTGCATTTGTTAGAATTTGTGCTTTTGTTGCAGAGTCTGTTTTGTTGTGTAGGTGTTAATTGATTGTTATGTGGCCACTATTGTTTGTAGATGGTGCTGGTCACCTGGTATATGTTTGCTTGTTTAGTCTCATGTCATCAGTCTTGAATGTTATCTTGTGTGTGAGCGCTGAGGCTCTGAATTACTATATATGTCCTCTATATTATAGAGGCAAGCAGGTTTAGGATTTGTCAGCCTTCTGGAGATTTTCTGATTTCATTTTTGGATATATCTTTTCTTTGTTTTGTCACTTTATTGATTGATTTCGTAAGGAAGCAATGATAGGAGAGAGATGTTCATATTTTTTAGTCCTAGTGAGTGTTTGGGCCGTGGCATTTTGTATTAGCTGTAGGTTTCTGATGCAGGTATTACTACACCTGGAGGTAATAAATGCATGTATTAATTTTTCAGCATCCTCAAAGGATAGGAACTTTTTAACCTTGGCTATATTTAGTAGGTGGAAAAAAATATTTTTTTGAAATGTGTTTTACATGACTATTTACATTTACACATTTAGCAGACGCATTTTGTCATTTACACATTTTAGCAAACGCATCAATTGTTAAGTGCCAGTCTCCCCTAGAGCAACTTAGGGTTAAGTGCCTTGCTCAGGGACACAGCGGTGGCAGCTGGGATTTGAACCCAGCTGTGGTGTAGTGGTTCCTTAACCACTACACTACCACCACCCACTCTATTTAGATAGAGGTCTTGGTCAATAATTACCCCAAGGTCTTTAACTTTTGTGTGACATGACAGTGAAAGACCACTGAGTAAGTTTGGTGAAGAGATAGAATGTTGTTCAGCTGTTTAGGGCCGATCCAAATTCATTTGAAGTGCTTGGGTGTAACTGGCCACTGGAGAATAAAGCTTAAGAAATAATTTAGGTTATATTTTGATCAAAGTAAAATGAGTGTGCATGTCTACATTGCATAATAAGAATAGATCAAGGTGTTAGCAACACCAAAGTAACACCCAAGTTTGACACCCATGGAGAGATCAACACACTGATAAGACTCACATGGCATCATTGCAGGCACTTTGAAGATTACTTAACAACCTAGTTTCAACAGAAGTGAAACACAAATTGACACTGGTGAATACAATGACCATTAGAACATAAATGATTGTAGACACTTTAATGGACCTTATATTATATTTAAAGTGGACAAATGTGACACATTTGTAATGCAAACTCATATAAGTGCAATCTTTCATCACCACAGAGAGTTTAGTATTTGGTAGATGGACTGTCCTAACATAAGGGAAAAATGAGAGCCTCTTATAGTTTACCCATAACAAGATTATCTGTGGTTTCTGTACAGATGCAAAACAGTATTGTTACCAAACAGGGATGGACTGGCCATCTGCCATAAGAGGCATTTTCCGTGTGCACTGATGTGCGTTTTGTTGTTTTGTTTTGTGTGTATGTGTGTGTGTGTGTTTGTATCTGTCCAGCCCATTAAGTCATAGGTCCATAGACCATTCATTTTTCTCCTTATTATGTTGTTGGCCCAATATGCATCCATTTGCTCTCTGTGCCAAGATGTTTTACCTACTTGTTTGAAGAATGAAAGTAGGAAGAAAAGGTACCGGTTTAGTAGCTATGATATACAGAATCAATGCACTAAACACTAACCTGGTGTATGGTTTAACTGTAATGATCGTCCAAATCATTACAACTAAACACTTACCAAGTGTTACTAATGCATACCCTGAGCTGCACATATTAGTCAGAGAATGTAAGAACACGAATATAAAATAGTAATAAGTTTACTTAAGTTGTCAAAAGTGTTAAGTTGTATGCAACTGGACTTCTCAGAAGCAGAACTGAAGAGGTCTTTGGATGAAAGGTGAAACTTCTTCAAGCTCCAACATGAAGTTCAGTTGCATTAAACTTAACACTTTTGACTACCATTTCACACATGGCGTAGCTCAGTCTCGTCTTGAAGGTCCAGCCATTCATTAGTCATGCATCATGGTTAAATCTTGCTGGTGGTCAGATGAATGGATGAAGGCAGCAAAAAGGCAAAAATAAAAAGAAGTTTGAGGCAGGCACATTAGGAGCATGACGAGAGCAATAGGTAGAAAGAGAGAAACAGAAAGCCAGAATTTTGGAAAGCCCGATAGTAAAGAAGACTAAGAATAGACAGTTCAGGAAACACACCCTAGAAAAATAAACAACTTTGGTAAGATATATCGTCTGAGTCTTCTTAGCGTGCTTAGCGTTATCGGGAAACCAGACCCTGGACCATTCTTAGGCTTTACCTTAAAGAGATTATCCGGAGTGAATCAACCTGTAATCCTGTTGTTTTATGTTGTTGAGTGCTGTTGGTAGGTATGAGAACAACAGAATTTGGTGCAACATATACCAAATGGTGAAATGGCAGCCAATGCTAACTGTTGGCAAGAACGTTTTGTTTTCTTATACCCTTAGCTGCCAGTTAGCAAATTTGATCATTGTTGTACCAATTCTGTCGTTCTTATAGCACTCGACACCTTCAAGATATGGGCTGATCGACCTGTTATTGCCATGGAAGATCTGATATGACTGCATTACATTTTGTTTTATTTCACAAAAAGGAAAAAGAGTTATTCCTAATAACTCTTAGCACACTAAAGAAGTCTCAAAGGTTTTAAGATATATACAGTATTGTTTACTTTTTTGTGTGTGTTTCCTGAACTATCAGAGGCTGAAACCAGGTTTCTGGCATCTGTTGTAGTCATTTCAGACCCTCCAGGACTTCGCAATGTTGCGATTGCAACAATTCACACAAATTCAGACTTATATTCAAACTTTTCTGCAACTTTCTGTCCGGTTTCTTGAGAAAAATCACCAACCATAGCAGTACACTACACAGATGCAGAGCTTTGCCCTGCTCCTTGCTTTGTGCTGTGACGTGTATCTCGAACACATTGTCTGCAGCCTACCAGCAATAACAGCTGCTAATTACCATATTTTGTACTGCAAGTTATTACTCTTGTCTTGTTTGGGGAGTGACAGAGCCCACTAACTCCCACTGCATGAATCTCTTGCGCTCCCTTTCTCTACATGCATGGTATTCCACACAGAAGTTTTTCCACTTAAATAAATAAATTCTTGTATTCTTTTGTATGCTACTACCGCCATGAAGGTTTTGTCAAAATTCGTCTTAACCAAGCCCCTGTTTCATAGTAAACTCCCTTTTCCTCAACCCGTACCACCAGACCAACCTGTAGCATCATCCCATATTTTTTAGGTTATTTAGGTTACGAAATTTTGGGGGGACTGGAGGAGGGGAGGGAGAGTACAACATTTGGACAAACATAAACACCAAAATCAATATAAAATGTACAACATATACACTGCCTCACAGTGACAGAGATGTCTATGGATTCATGAAGAACAGATAGCAAACTCAAGAAATGTACATCTCCAGGTAGTAATTTTCTTCACATATCACATTAACATATCAGAAGTGGTAGGCTACTACAATGGAGCTTATATGCAGTTCATATGCCACATATAAAACAGTTATTTATATATAGCTTTTTAGTCTTTCAGTTCCAATAGAAACATTGTCATGATGAGGCAGTAGAATGAAATCGTGTAAAAGGGTGGCTTACGCAGCATGCCGTTGCATTCTGTCCACCTACTTTTTGTGGAATCGAAGTAAACTTGTTAACCCTTGATAAAACTGACCTAAACAGAAGTTGTGACTTTGCAAATAGAAGCTATTTGGGTGACAAGTAAGACTCCTGCAGATGCCAGCAAAACAATTTTACCAGAAAGTTAGTGCAATTTTTTATAGGACATTAAATAAGGCTGCAAAATAAGTTGTTAAAAAAATGCGATCTTGATTCACACCTACATAAGATCTCATTTCTCAATGACACTGTGCTACCTAAATCAATGACAAGTCTACCTTTCTGTCATGTGAATTAGTGTAGCAGCAAACTGGCACTTTGAGAGTTTTTGAAACAGCAGTGATGAGCGGTTGCAAGATGAGTTTAGGAAAACAGTGCTAAGGAGAACAATAGACCGCGACATTAATGCTAAAACCCAGGTATAATAATCAAGAAACTTTGCAACTTACCATGAGATTAGTGGCTTGCACTAGTTGACTTGGACACATGAAGGGACTATTTGATCACTACAGCGGAATGAGAGTAGAGTTCCATGTCATATCAGGCTAGAAAATTGCCACATTTCATTTTTTGTTGGTCTTAGTACAGACCAGTCAAAAAAATAGGAAAAATATCAGAATTCTTAGTCACTTTCAAGGAAGACGCTAATAGATGAGATTCTAATGGTCTAATGTGATTCACTGACCTATGCTAGGCTGGAGCTAAAGGTGTTACCATCAGACTCAAAGAACGGCTGGATGAATTGGAGAAAGGTAAAAGTCAATTGTTTACCTCCAGAGGAGGTTGACAATGAGTGTATTTCACCAAATGGTGGCATATCCTTTTAAGTAATAATGAGTAATGAATGCCTCCACACTTTTAATTCGGAGAGACTCAGACTCTCTATGATGGTCTTTTATACACATTCATGCACTTAATATATCCAAATAAATTTTGTTCCTCCTTGTGTTGTTTTTTTACCAAGAGTCTTAACTTTTCTGGAATTGGAAATTCTAATAGCTATACCCAATGACCCAATGTATATATAGATGGACAGCTTATCAACCATAAAAACTAGTCATAAAAAAGTCTAAAACAAATCATAAAAAGTCTAGCCACCCGGCTAGTTGCAGTACAATTTATAACCCCGCCCATTCCCAGCTGAGGACTTACATATTAAATAATATTAAATAAATGTTATTTTAATATAAAAATGGGCGTGTTTGACAGCTGTTGCTGCAGATAGCACTTCCCGACCCTACACTGTTGTTCATTATGAAGCTGTCGGGTTTGTTGTGGAAGTTCGTCATGTAATGCTATCAAACTAATTAAAACATCTTGACAGTAATGCCTTGTTCTGATAATTGCATTGTTCGCTGGCTTCAACTTAACTTTAACAGGCTATCTGTTGGGAAGGTCTTATCAGTTATTTCGGTAAGCCTAACACTAGCATGCTAGCATTTTCTTATTACCCCTGTATTTAGCACCTCTGCAAGCTAGCTATGTTAATTCTAGATAATTAACGGTAAAAGTAACGTCATTTACCTTACCTGGTCGTCCTCATTGCGCCATCATTACAATGTTTGGTATTTCCTGGATGTATGTGATTCCCTATTTGCCTCATATTGCTGTTGTAACTACTGTTAGTGAGCCATAAAGTTTTGCTCGAGTGGCAGCAAAACGTTAGCCTTAGCCCATAGCCGGGTAAGGAACAACAGCTTGTTAAAGCAGACATTTAAGGGAGCTTCGTTTTTCACGTCTGCCTTCAACATTAAAGAAGTGCTGATGACAAGTGACTGCAACATTTAATTAGACTTTTTATTGTGAGATAAGAAGCCATTTATACTTAGAAGGTGTCTAAAACATTAAACAGCATAAGTAGCCAATGATATGGGTCCCTGGACAGAGTGAGTTTGGTGGTCGAAACTGGTGGGGGAAAGTGGAAACATTTCAGCTGAGTTCACGGACATCCACATGGACTGGCTTCAATGCTGCAAGTTATGAGAGGCTACATAATCCAGAAACATTGATATGTACAGATTCAGTTGTGTTAATTTGATAGCATTAACAATGCAAGTATGCATACATTGACAGTCCCAGGTGACATAAAACCCAAATTGTGAGTTGAAACTGTGGGCAGTGAAACGTACTTGGCGTGTGCACTGGCCATAGGAGGTTCAAATCGTGACGTTCTCTATTGAAGCATAGGTTCAACCGCTTCATCTGAGCTGCCAGGTTAGTTGCAGGTTCACAGCAACAACAAAAAATAAAAAATAAAAAAATGTGCTGCACTTGCCATTTGTCTGCTGTTTTGGGACACATGCCAACAGTTCCATGAAATTCATCTTGTCATGCCATACTACTACGTGATTAATAAAGCCAGACTATAGACCTACAGTTGAAAGGCCATAGGCGCATAACCTTAAGTTGATATTCTATAATGAATTATTATGCTGATACATTCATTATAATAAGCAAACAAATGGCATACAGCAGTCTGGCCTAAGTGTCACGGAATAGGGTGGTGAAGATCAACAACAACAATTACAGAGGTAATCAAACGGGAGCTACTGGGGAGGGTGCGGGTCTGCACACTAAGTGGGTGTATCTGACAGTGACTATCCTCCTCACTGTGCATGCTCAAAGCGCTATGTAGCAGGAAGCAAGCTGCTCCCGTTCCAGATTTTACTGTCGCGGAGGCTTCAACTCTAGAGAACGCCATTAATTGAGATGTGCTGTCCATCTATACATACAGTCATTGTCTATACCCAAAGCCATTCATTGTGATTAACATAAAATAAACACCCATTGCTGTGCAGGAAAAAGTAATATCTGCTACACCTCACCTTTTAAGAACACTTGAGTCAGAGGTGTCAGGCACATTATCCATGTTCTTCTTATATGTTTATTCTCTGTAGAGAAGCTGTAACATTACATTGGCTTCACCTCTTCTTTAAAACCAAATAAAAGTGTCATCACAGTTCTTTTTTACAGTAACTAACTGGCAACACAGCAGTACAGTGCAGTACTGTAACTATTTTAAGCCTTTAATCCCTTTAAATCATTATTATTATCATTATTCATTGATGTTTATTAATAATGATTACTAAAACAATTAGCAAATTTCCACAACATATTCATGTGTATGTTTTATTTTATTGAGAAATGTACATTTTCTTAGGACAAGGCTTCAGTAAAACTCATGTGCTCCTCCAAAACAAGGCCTCCTCCTTCCTCTCAGTGCTGTTCATCCACTTCATTGCAATGTGTTACCTACAATATGAAAAAAACACACCATTAAAAGACACTGTAGAAACCAACGTGCTTCATCTTCAGGAGTACTTTTCCAATTCGATGAGTTTTCACATAGACACTGAAGTTAGGCTATTAACATCTATATTTCCATGTGGACATATACATTGGACACTGTCAGGTTAACATTCTGTATACACTGCACTTTATAGCTTTGCTAACATCATGACTGACCTATAGGCCATGGTGAACAGTAATATGATGGAATTTTGAATTTCAAATTACTTATAATTAAAGGTTACCTTTTAGTTTCCTATTTTTTCCTTCCTCCCCAAGGCCCTACTCTTTCTTAAGTTCGGTCATCCTACTGTGTCTGAGTTGCTGTAGCAGTTACTTGTGACTGCCAGCTACAGAGAGACAGGAGTGCCAAAAAACGTTAAAACATGGTTTCTAACTGTATTTTTAGTAACTGTCTCAAAGTTTATGACATGATTAAGTAATTAAAAGGGTAAGAGCTTTATTTACCAAGGGACTGGTTTGACACAAGCACAGGACAAATATGTGATATTTGAAAGGTCTGCAATACTGTGTGCTGTCCCATAAGGCAAAGAAATAAAGGGTACCTGATTAACATATTCTCCCTCCCCCAGAGATTTTGTGCTTTAGTATCACTGATGATATAACTCCATTCAGCCAACATTCCTTGTGAACATCATCACAGACTGCAGTTTTCTTTTGAAACAATGTAGATAATATCAGGCTACAGCTTAAATGAGTTCCAATGAAATTGAATTATTTTAGGTGGAAATTGTGTTCTGTAGACAAGACAGACATATATTTGCTTGCCCTATTGTTGCTTAATAAGAATGTAGCAAGAGGATGACAACACCAAGTTTGACACCCGCAGAAGGATCATCACACTGATTAGACTCACTGTGTCATTGCATTACATCACTTCGGATAAAAACTAGTGATATACATGTTTTAGACACCACAGTTTCAACAGTAGTCAAGAAAAGTGATATGACACTTACCAAATAAGCAGGTCAGCAGGAAAGTGGTCAGAAAAAGATAGAAGTACAACAGTACTGGAGCAGGATAGATTGCATGTTTGATTACACTGAACAGAGCAGTCAAGTACAGACAGGCCATATGGTGATTTTAATATGGCAGAAAAGTGCAGAGAAGCAATTGACCCAGCACATTCTCATAAAGATGTTTTGTTTGTTTCTATGACAACAGTAGTTTGACAGCAAAATGACTGATTTAGCTTGCTAACGTGTTGAGTGTAGATAGCAAAGACTCTAGTTTTCTGCTCCATCTTTGGTAGATAGCTTGCCGACAGAACTTCTAAATCACAGCATGCATCTTACAAGAAAACAAGAGTTTTAGATTATGCAGATACAGCCTCTCATTTTGTAAAAACAACTGAGGAAAAAGGCCTAATATATATTTTGCCATCTGCTGTGTGGATCTTGGTCTGCCATTAATGCTATTTTTTTCAGGCTAGGATAAATTGCCATTAGGATAGTTCATTGTGACATTGCAGCGATTTTCTGAAAACTTAAAATATTTTCAACTTGGGGCAACCACACAAAAGCGCTGAAACACTCCCAATAAAGGTGCTGGGTGCAGCACTTTTCTCTATGTGGCCGCAGATGCTCTTTTGTCATAGAAGATGTGGAGATTATTATCATAAAGAAGATAAAGTTTGTGAGGTATACAGTATTAAACTTAAGAGTGTAATGCTTATACTAACATATGAAAGAAACATATGGAAAAAGATTGTGGCAAGACTATTCCAATAGTGGCTTAGGAAGCCCAGACAGACAGCAGCAGAGAAGCAGAGAGGGGAGGGGGTGGCCAAATAGCAGGAGCACATTTGAACAATGGATGCTTGAGCACTGCTGACTATAGGGGAATGAGAGGAGAAGGAGCTCAATTCATAGGGAGTTCATATAGCGGCCAGAATACATTCAGGCCATACCTACGAGAAGCGAAGGGTTTGTCATATATAATGATACATATTGAATGGCCACCATGAGGTAATGGACATGTGAGTAGTGGAGGGGACTGCTGTGAAAGGACACCGTTTGCTGAAAAGGCAGTCAACTGCAGGAGAGAATAATGTGAAAAACACATGGTTAGGTGAAACGTAGGCAAAAGTTGGGAGATACACAAAGAACCCACCCAGAAGGAGTAGAATGCACTCATTTTTTAATAACAAATTAGGAGAAAGAATCCACCAATATGAATTAGACCGGAGCCTCCTAATTAGTTAACAGGAGCCCCATGATATAGGTAAGATAGGAGGAATCTGTGTGTTTCGAGTAGTATAAAAAGACAGATGCTTAGAAGGGCCAGTCAGAGCTTGATCAACTCTCAAGGTAAACGGTATTCTATCTGCAGTGGGTCTTCACTCTACTATGCACTTATACTGTGAGGCAATTGCCTCTTGTATACTTTGCTGGTATTGTGAATAAAGTCTTTGTCAACAACTCTACTCCAACTTGCAGACAGTGAGTTCTTGGTTTTGGACCAAGTGTATTGGGTGGGTTAAGACATTGAATTCAGGGTTTGTAAATGTCAAAGTGATTTTCCACGACAGAGACCATTGAAAAAGGAGCACTAGTACTCAGGAAACAAACAAGAGATGGCCATGAACTTTTACATTTATGCATTTAGCAGACGCTTTTATCCAAAGCAACTTACAACTCATCAACTATCAAGTGTTCAGGGCCAGTCTCCCCTAGAGCAACTTAGGGTTAAGTGCCTTGCTCAAGGGCACAACGGTGGCAGCTGGGATTCAAACCCACAACTTTTCAGGCTACTTACAGGTTCCTTAACCACTATGCTACCACCACCCCACAACTTGGGCCCTAAGAATAATTCTAACCACACCAATCAGCATAGACCACTCCAACTTCGTCGAAGAAGACACATTCAGCAGTCTAACACTGTCTAACACTCTATGTGATGCAGAAAAGCTACTGGCCCTGTCAACATTTCCTGAAATTGACATTCCATAACCATTCCATAATTCCTCTGTCATGAGTGAAATCTGGAAAGTTCGCCTGGATTACATTTTGACAGGTTGCCACCTCATAGAGATATTTATCTGAGATGGCATCAGTGGGTAAATAACTGAAACCTTAGTGTAAAGAGCTATTGTTCAAAATGTATTTTCCAGTGATATTTATTTTAAAATATTCTGACAGCTATACACAAACCCATGCAAGGTGATTAACATGCACATGATAGAAACACCCAGTGCTGTGCAGAAAAGCTGTTTCTGTTTCTGGGAATTGCTCCATCTACACCAGGGTTCCCGATCTGTTTCTGACTTCGCCATAGACTTCCAGACCCTGGCTATCTCATCTAGCTGGGGTAAGAAGGCATTATTCGACACTTTTCTAAACGGTCTTTCTGAAGAATTGAAGGATGAGTTAATATCCCATGATCTGCCTCAAACCTGCGAGGGGTTGGTCAATCTGGCCATCCGTGTCGACACTAGGTTGCAGCAACGTCAACGTTTTAGAGCATCCAGAGCTGTGGGCGGAGGTCCTCGTCGATTCGGGTGCGGAGGAGAATTTCATGGGGCTGCCTGTTGAGGATCTGGTGCCTGTTGAGGGTCCAACAAGTCAAGCTGGCTACTGTCCGTCAGGTCACCATCCGTCAGGTCACCATACCAGTGAGTCTCTGACTCTCCTGACTCCCACTGTGAATCGATTAGATTCTTTGTCATTGACTCTCCTGACTCCCCTGTTCTCCTAGGACACCCCTGGCTAGTCAAACACAATCCCCATATAGACTGGCAGGAGAGTAGAATTATTGCATGGTCTCCCACCTGTCAGGCTAACTGTCTCCTTGCCCTTAGTGTTTCTGTGAGGTCTGTCCCTGTTCAACCCGAGGAGTTTCCTGATCTGTCTGCTGTACCTCCAGATTACATGGACCTCAAGGCAGTTTTTAGCAAGTCCCGCGCCTCTTCCTTGCCCCCTCACCGATCCTATGATTGTGCCATCGACTTCCTCCCTGGCGCCTCCCCACCTAAGGGGCGAATTTACTCTCTTTCCCGCACCGAGACGGAGGCTATGGACAAGTACATAAGGGAGTCCCTTGCTGCTGGCATAATCCGCCCGTCCTGCCGGAGCGGGATTTTTCTTTGTCTCCAAGAAGGATGGCTCGCTCCGGCCATGTATTGATTATCGTGGTCTGAATAATGTAACCATTAAGAATCGTTACCCTCTCCCCCTCATGTCATCTGCCTTTGAGCTCCTGCAAGGGGCCAAGGTTTTCACAAAATTAGACCTGCGGAACGCTTACCACCTGGTCCGCATACGTGAGGGGGATGAGTGGAAGACGGCGTTTAATACCACTTCAGGACACTATGAATACCTCGTCATGCCTTTTTTAACGCCCCCGCCGTTTTTCAGACGATGGTCAATGACATTCTTAGAAATTTATTAAATCATTTTGTTTTTGTTTTTCTGGACGATATCTTGATTTTTTCAAAGTCCCTGTCGGAACACATTGTCCATGTCCGAACGGTCCCTAAACGCCTTCTAGATAATCAACTCTATGTCAAGGCGGAGGAATGTGAGTTCCACCAGGAGTCAGTCTCCTTCCTCGGCCACGTCATTTCCCCGGGGTCCATCCATATGGACCAGCAGAAGGTGAGGGCGGTTTTGGAGTGGCCTACACCCACCACTCGCCGAGGTCTGCAGAGTTTTTTAGGTTTCGCCAATTTTTACCGGCGATTCATCCGAAACTTCAGCATCATCGCCACCCCCCTTACTGCCTTGGCTTCTTCAAAGGTCAGGTTTGTCTGGTCGTCAGAGGCAGAGAGAGCCTTCGGAGAATTGAAGAGACGTTTTACTTCGGCCCCTGTCCTGACCCAACCCGATCCTGAACGTCAGTTTATCGTTAAAGTCGATGCCTCCGAGGTGGGTGTTGGAGCAGTCCTATCACAACGTTCCTCCCAGGATAACCGTATCCACCCTTGTGCCTTCTTCTCCCACCGTCTCTCATCCGCAGAGCAAAACTACAATGTGGGGAACCGGGAGCTCTTGGCTGTTAAATTGGCCTTGGAGGAATGGAGACACTGGCTGGAGGGCGCCCCGGTCCCATTTCTCGTATGGACAGACCATAAGAACTTACAATATATAAGTCAAGCCAAGAGATTAAACCCCCAACAGGCACGCTGGTCCCTATTCTTCTCTCGTTTCGACTTCACACTCTCTTACCGTCCTGGCCACAAGAACACTAAACCCGATGCATTATCCCGACAGTTCACTTCAGGCAGAGAGAGTCCAGATCCAGAACCCATCATTCCCTCCAGTCGTGTTGTTGGAGCGGTCCCAGTCAGTGTCCTGTTAACCGTCTGTATGTTCCCAGCTCTGTTCGTCCACAGGTTCTGCAGTGGGGGCACTCTTCTCTTCTCTCCTGCCATCCCGGTTCCAGTCGAACCCAGGCCTTCATCGAGAGACGCTTCTGGTGGCCATCTATCAAGAGTGATGTCGTCCAGTTTGTCCAGTCCTGCCCTACGTGTGCTCAGAACAAATCGTCCAACCGACCTCCTGCCGGACTGCTTCAAACCCTAGCCATTCCCCGAAGACCCTGGTCCCACATCGCACTAGACTTTGTGACTGGTTTGCCCTCTTCTGACGGTAACACCACCATTCTCACAGTAGTTGATCGTTTCTCCAAAGCAGTTCACTTTGTTCCCCTGCCCGGTCTCCCCTCCGCCAAGGACACTGCCCAACTCATGACACTACATGTTTTCCATATCCATGGTCTCCCGGTAGAAGTGGTGTCCAACAGGGGGCCCCAGTTCACCTCATCTTTTTGGAAAGCCTTTTGTAAATTACTTGGTGCCTCTGTTTGTCTCTCTTCCGGTTTTCACCCACATACCAATGGACAATCCGAGAGGGCGAACCAGTCATTAGAGACCGTGCTGCGCTGCATGGTTTCTCAGAATCCTTCCGCCTGGAGCCGACAGCTGCCCTGGGTTGAATACGCCATTAATTCCCATGTTTCATCCGCCACGGGCAAATCCCCCTTCGAGTGCTCCTTGGGTGTCCAGTACCTCGTTGACTGGGAGGGCTACGGTCATGAGGAGAGGTGCTGGGTTCCGGCCCGGCACATCCTAGACCCCAACCTGATCAGAGACTTCCGCCGCCAACATCTTCCCTCTGCCAAAGGGACGCCAGGAGGCGCCCGTTAGAGGGGGGGTACTGTCATGATCCTGCTCTTGACTATCCGGCCTCCTTCTGGACTATTTGTGTACCGCTAGTTCCGTGTTTTGTTTACCTTGTCCATGTGCTTTTGTTTCGCTGTCTGCCCCGCCCCTTTTCCCTTTCCCGCTCTGCACCCGGTCCTTACGTTCTTGATTGTTGTAATGAGTGTCATCTGTACCTTGTTAGTTTCACTACTCTGTTCCCTATATATTCCCCAGTTCCCCCTTGTTCCTTGTCTGATTGTCTGACCGTGTTCCTCGATGAAAAGCTGTTTCTCATGTTTGCCTGTTCCTGTGTTTGCTTTCGGTGAATTCTGATTCGTGTGTTTTCTGCCTGCGCTATTGTGCGCTTACTTGTGGATTTTGTATTCTGAACTTGGCTACTTATTTTCTTGGATTTACTTTCTATGACTGTGAGGATTACTACTTTAGTTTTTTGCCGTCTGTGTTTTATACTTACAGACCGGATCTTCTGTGTGTTTTTTCCCCAAAGACTTACATGATTTTGTGTTGGATTACCCGTTGTTTTTGGATCTTCTGAGCTTTGTCCCTTTTTTGAATCTCCCCTGACCACTGTAAATAAACCTTTTACTCCGATCTGCTTTTGGGTCCTAGTCCTGTCTATCACAGTTTGTTTGTTTTTTTGCCTCAAAGATAAAAAGATTGATCCAAAACATCAAGCATGTTGTTACAAAGTAAGCCCTGCATGTAATCTGAAAGTGGAACAGATTACCAAATGTGTCCTTTTCTCACAAAAAGATAAGTGTCTCCATGCTGTCATGTAAGTTGGAGCAAATCCATCCCCTAATGTGCTGTTATGATAATGATAATGTCTATTTTATTCAACAGATTTTTTTCTAGAGATCAACATTGCTGTATGACTCCAAACGGCGTACATGTTTGGAATAGGAATTAGAAGGGGTAAGACCTTTATTTACTAGGGCTCTGGTTGGACACAAACAATAAATATGTGATATTTGACAGGTCTACAATACTGTGTGCTGTCAAATGGCAAAGGGCACTTAATTAATCCAGTCTCCCTCCCACAGAGAGGTATTCAGTGCAACAAAGTGAGCCCGTTCAGCCAACATTTCTGGTGGACCTAATCACAGACTTTAGTCTTCTTTTGACACATATGAGTGTTGATGAAGTTGACTCATGTTTGGTTGAAATTAAGCAATGGTGGCAATGGTGCAAAAGAATGTATCTGTAATAGTAGGCCTAATGAAGTATTAAATAAATATGATGCAGTTTGTAGCAAAAAAGGAAAGATTAAATAGCCAGTGAAAACAGTATAATGTTCCATAACATGTTTCCTAACATTGTGATTGCTTTATGTATTAGCATAATGAATAATGCATGGTAATGATGTCATCAGAGATTATATGAAATTGTTAATTATGGATGTTACGTATAAGAGCCTGTATCATGTGTAATACACATTATGTTCTACATATACCAGTAAATGTATTGCCAACTGTGCTCACAACATCTTAATCAAGATGTTCTTTTGGGGTTTTGAACCCCAAACTGCTGGTGCAGTTAACACAGGTTATTTCACTAATTATCTGATTTACCTGACAGAGGAGCTTGTATTGACTGTATACAACACATCAATTATTACAGACTAATGTTATATAACAAGAATATATTTTACAAAAATAAATCCATCTCTCCATAAATAAACAAATATATCAGTACGGATAAAAAATAAATAGTCTATATTAATAAATAAAAATATTCTTAAAAATCATAAACAAATCATAAATAAACAAAAACACCAAAGTTAGTCAGTAACCCAATGTCTTTCAGAGAACACCAACTGGAAGCATATATTGGCCATTGCTTTCTCATGCCTTCTCTCCAGATTATGAGGAGCTCTTCCTACATGGCTTGCCCTCCTGTGGTTGGATAAAAGTAAGAAAATCAGGGTTTTGCTGTCATCTATTCAAGGGCTCTGAGTGTCCTTGAAAGGCAAAAAAAGAGTTCTTACCTGTTTTAATTCTCGCATTTTCTTCTGCACCCATCGTGCACGTCTGGGAGTGCAGTACATATTCCCTTGGGAAATAAATCTGATTGGGTGAAAGATTTGTGCAGCATATTGTTAAGATACTGACAGAGAAACATGGAGACTTGACACTTAAATAGAATGGAAACACTGGACTGGCAATAGAGGAAGTATACTTACATAACAGCAGCAAGGCATCTGTCAGACTGAGGGTGAATAACACATTCCATGATTTCTGTTTGAATACGCCCTGGACTTACTTTCTTACAGCAAGTTTCTTGTTTTGAGTCCTGGGACCGCACTGCAAAATTAAACATACCCAAACCAGCTCAATATTTATTGTTGTTGCTATTGTTTTGTTTGTTTGTTTTTTAATTAAAGTCTTACAGAAGTAAATAATCTGAATTCTGTTTTGTTTTCTCCTACAAAAAAAATACAAAGTTGGACTAAAGAAAGACTTCTGAAAGACAAAGATTGTTGTAAGAAGCAGTATTTTCTTCTTCCATCCACTGTCCATGTACCTTCAAGTGTGGAATTCAGTAATAATGTTGCCAGCAGCATGGTGCACAATATCTTAGAGACAGAGAATAGCATGATGGACAGTCCAGCTGAAAAAGGCTATTACAGAGACAGGGGCAATTTTAATCCGTACTCTGTGAGTATGTCTGAGTTTGATGTTGACAGTCTGATGTCTCTAATATACAGTTTAAAATGAGGAAGTTGTGGCAATCATCACGTCCCACGCTTCACAAGAGGAAAATATTAGTTCAAAACAAGTCAGCATGACTTGACAAGCAGTATGGTGGGATGGAATGTGTTTTATATATATAGTTATATATAGACTGCTTTGACTCAGCAAATGTTGGCTGGCTCTGGCTGACAAGCTTACATGATCAAATCTTGCATTTCTATTTTTTTTTTTTATAAATATTATGTTTGTTTTTATTGTTTGCTGTTGATATCATGAGGATGGTCTCACAACTAGGGGTAGGCCACTTTAACATTATCCATATACAAGTTAAATAGGTGGTCATGTTTGCATTTTATTTAATCAAAAAACACAGAATGACCATAATTTGGATGGACAAGGCAGATAGGTCTTTTTCAAATAATTTCAGACATCTATCAAGCATCTAGTTAGTTGATCTTGTTTAATGCTGAAACTATCAAACTTTGCACCCCAACAGTTTACAATTTCCAGGTAGGGTTCATAATTTGAAAATCACAAGTAATGTGATTGCAGTTTAATTGATACAAATATAAAAACTAACCACAGGGAGTCTCATTTCAAGTTTTACAGCTCTCTGTCACTTCATGTGTAGCCTAATAGTGCCATATAGGTCCTTTTCCTATATGAAAAGACATGACATATAATCGGCAGAAAAATGATTATTTGTGAATAACTAATATTTCCGGCTTTACCTTTACTTTATAAACATTATGGACCAGATACTGTATTTACTAAGCAACAGCTAGTGGGGTGTTGCTACTCTCCGCTTCAAGCCGCACCTCAGTTCTGTCCAGCTGTTTCTGCAATCACTGGAACCTATATTGCCTATTTGTGCTAAAAAGCTAAAGGTTTCTTATGTTAGTTGATAAACATTAAGAAATCTTACTAAATAGGCTAGAGACAACAATCTCTTGTTTACCATATTGCTGTCTCTTGTTGCCATAGTTTTTAGGTTCTAACTTAACTTGACACACATGACCCCATGTTACCACACTTGACCTGTATCTGGAGACTGGAAATAATGGAGTAATAGTAGCATGTGGATGAGTCAATGCTGGTGAATCCACTTAAGTGACATATTAGGAAATGCTATCATTTTGCATTTACATTCATTATACTCAGGACAATATAGTGCTATTTTTGTTTACTGATTTGACCAGAAATAGTCATACACAATGGCCTTATTATTAATTATTATTTTATTATAATTATTAATGGCCTTATTATTATTAAGTGACTAAAGCCTTGTGGGATCACAAAAAAAAAAAAAAAAAACTAAAGCCAGATCAAGCGTAGCTGATCCAACCTCTGGGTTAAACCAAGCGAGAGATCAACCAATGGCTATTCCGCTACTATGAGGACCATACCGCCAACCCTCTGCAAAAATGTCAGCCAGCCAGTCAACCAGCCAGCCATTTCAAACAAGCCCATTAGTCATCATATTTTCAGACACATCACAGTGCTTAAAACGTGCTGCTGATGGTTATTACAATATTCAGTGTGACAGACGCGGATCTGGACTCAATGAAGATTCTCTGACTAAGCTGGCTACCGACGGGGTGCTAGATGCCAGCGGCGCCTGCTGGCGGAACCGAAGCGGAAAGAGGAAGGAAAGAGCCCTCGCTGCCGAGACAGCCACTTCGAATGCTCCCATTCTTAATCCAGAATGGGCTGACACAGACAGCTGATGTTCATCAGACCTCACCAAAGTGGAAACAAGCAGATACTCAAATTTGCCCGTGTTTCTGTTTTGGAGGCCAGCATGACCCTTGCAACTGCAAATTCAACTCTGCTGTATGTCATTACTGTAAGAAGAGAGGGCATATTGCTTGTGTGTGCCTAATGATAACCAAGGATGGCACAGAATCATCAGGGACAGTTGCACAATCAACACAGCATGCACACATTGTTACACAGAGGGAGGAACAGGAATACGAAATCCACTCCATGGGCAGGCAGCCATTTGCAGTAAAGAAACAACCATATCATGCCACTGTGATATTGAACAACAAAGTAATGGAAGTTGACTCTGGAGCAGCATGCTCTTTGATCAGTGAGAACATGTCAGGGAACAGGACAGACAGAAGGCAGACCCAATAGCGAACGTTCTCTGACACAACTTTATTGAGGATTCGGGGAAAGGGGGGAAAAGGCAAAGCGCCCCGAGAGGGGCGGACTGGTGTCCGGGGAGACGCTCGCCCGAGCGCGGAGCACTGGAGCCGGGGAGCCCCAGGAGGCAAGGCTGAGGCACCGGAGCGCCTCGATGCGAGCAGGCAGCCGCAGCAGAGAAGCGCAGAGTGAGTTGAAGCGCCGTCCGGAAGGGGCAGAGCCGAGCAGAGTCGAGGGACAGGCAGGGGTCGAGACCAGGAAGCAGCAGAGCAGAGCAGAGTCGGGAGACAGGCAGGAGTCGGTGACCAGGAAGCGGCAGAGCAGAGTCGGGGGACAGGCAGGAGTCGTGATCCAGGAAGCAGCCGTAGGGATGAGGGGAGCAGGAGACAGGAGAACTGAAGGCAGGGGAAGAGACAACAGACCGGCAAAACACAGGAGACAAACGAGCTGGGAGACCGACAGGGAAACCAAAAAACTCACGTTAAAACAGATAACAGAAAGGTGGGGAAAACGAAGGGGCGAAATTTCAGCAGAAAGCAGGAAAACGGAGCCAGAGTCTAAACGCTTGCCAGACGAGTTCCTATGATGAAAACAAACCCCTTGCAGTTGCATGTGATGCCTTGTCATATGGTTTGGGAGCACTTCTCTTCCAAATTGAGCCAAATAGACGTGCGGCCCCCAACTGCTTTGCATCCACAACTCTGTCTTCAATGGAGAGAAATTATGCGCAAATTGATAAAGAGGCACTGACCGTCATTTTTGCTGTCAAGAAATTTCACATGTACCTTGCTGGTCGTCATTTTGTGGTTTTTACTGACCACGAGCCCCTTTTGGGCCTGCTGCACCACTCTAAGCCCATGCACACCCAGGCACATGAAAGGCTTGGGTAGGAGTTATGTATGGTGGCCAAGTATGGATGCCGCCATTGAGCAAACTGTGAAATCCTGTTATACCTTCCAATGGTCCCGCCATGTTCCACCTTCCGCACAGCTGCATCCATGGGAGTAGACAACAAAGAAATAGTCTCAGCTACACATAGACTGTGCTGGTCACTTCCAAGGAAAGACCTTCCACATAGTTGTGGACTCCCACTCCAAGTGGCTGGAAGTAGCCATGTTGAGTTAAATGTCATCCTCTATAGTGATTAGCACACTTAGACTTTTGTTTGCAACCCATGGTTTGCCGGATGTCATTGTCTCTGATAACGGGGCCTCCTTCACCTCTGAAGCATTCAAGGAGTTTGCAAGGTACAATGGCATTAGACGTGACTACAGCGCCCTACCATCCTCACTCAAATGGCCAAGCTGAACGAATGGTCCAGACAACCAAGGAGGCCTTGTCCAGAATCACTGTTGGGGACTGGCAAACACGTCTAGCTAGGTTCCTATTGTCACAGCACATCACTCCTAATTCAGCAATGGGTAAAAAGCCCTGCCGAGATGCTCATGAATAGGTGCCTTACCACTGCTCTTGATCGAATTCATACGGATTATGAAAGTGAGATGCATTGCAAACAAGAGGTGTTTGCTGATAAGCAGCAGGGCCGTGTTAGGAGTTTTCAGCCTAAATGGGTCGCAGGTGTCATTGTGGATACCACTGGCCCTGTTTCATACAGAGTACAAACACCAGATGGGCAACTGCATTGGCGGTATGTGGATCAACTCCGTGGCAGAGTGATTCCATGTGCTGACCCAGGCTCTGATGAATCCCCTGATCGTGGTGAACTTTATCTTGAACATGGACTCAACCTCGCCTGTTTCACCGCAACCACCAGAAGATGTGGAGCCAGAGGGTCCTGTGGGTGTGTATACACCTACCCCTTCCCAATAGCACCCAACAAGAGAACGCAATCCACCACGGTGTTTTGCAGATTTTGTGAACTGGGGGAAAGGGGTGTAGTGTATTGGGATTTATGTTCAGGTGCATGCACACCATGTAAGGTGGTTGCCATTGTTACCATTTGTTTTAGGGATATAACTGAAGGTTAGCCAATTCTGCTATGCCATGTTGTATGAACACCAACCTACTTACCAGTAAAGTTCTTGAAACAACTCCTGTGTTGTATGTCGGATCTTCCAATGTCGCTGTTATTGTGTCAACAGACCAACTGCAACTAGGCCTACACTACCGTGACTGGGAGTTTTCAATGCTAACCTGACAATTTGAATATAAGTGTGCTAGTTGTTGTAACATGTTTGTGAAGGATATTGTGAAACATTGTTTAAGCAGAAGTAAATGTGAGCTATTTATATTATTGTTATAGTCAAACAGTGTTGTCCTGCGATTGTCCTGAGATATGTGCAAAAATGCAGAAAATTATAGTACACAAAATATTTTTCTTGATAGTAAGGCTTATGTATAGCCTAGACAGCCCTGAAAAGCTATAGCATGTGTAGATGCCCTTATAATGACTGAGGTAAGACCTTAAAAGCAAAGCTAGTGAAGTTACACTGACAATAGCCTAGGGCCCATAGGTTTCAATGCTTTGGATAAATTAATCATGAAAACAAGACTTGCATATATCGAAATGTTGTACAAATATATCTCTACCACCCCTACCAAACATGAGACCAAACCTACACCCTAGAGTAGACCCATCCAATAAAAACCCAGGTTGAAAAAAAAACAGCTATTTCTTAGCACATTTGATGTCTTTTGCCTTGCTTTAAATGGATGCTGAACTTTTAGCTTCCATTGGTGAAATTAAATATTTGTTTTTTGCTGTTGTTGTTTATTTTTTACAAAATATAGGCTGCCATTCTCCAGCTACCTATCCACCAAAAAAATGCTTCGTGCCACAGATGAATCTATTCAATATTTGGCTTAGCTTGTTCACCAATATCAGGTATACAGGAATCTTCTTTTGAATAATTATTAATACTATTTTACGTTTTTTTTCCACTACATTTATTGCCTATGCCCTGAATTTTTATTTCAAGATGAATTGATATATGTTGCTAATAAGGCAGCTGCTTTCTTTTGCAATCTCAGTGTTATTGCTATATTGATATATTGCTATATTATTATATATCATCAAGTTAATTAATATCACAATGAAAATACATTTAACACATACCTGGCACGTGTATGATTAAAAGTAGGATTAAGCCATTGAATTAATTGTTAAAAAAATAAGATCTAACAACCTGTGAAAATACACCAGAATGCAGGAAATTACATCTAATTTTTTAAACATTTTCTGGTTTTAGCTACAATAGCTGAAGCAGCCTATATTGTTGCATTGTATACAAACATCAGCAATGTGTTGCCCACAAAACATATTTTCAGCAATACTACTTTGAAACAAATGATGGCACCCCATGTTTGTGCCCATTTAGTGATTTTAAGCAACATATGATGAATAACTTTTAGGTTTAGAATTGCAGACTGCATCAATTACAATAGCCATGTCAATGTGTTATTTCACAAATAATTTGGCAAAGGACAAATAACTCTCTTTTAGATAATCCTCTCCAGCTGTAGTGACTCAGCATTCAGTTGTGCTTAAGGGTAAGAAAATAGAGGGCTTGAGAGTGGCTTTGCTCACAGTGTAGGAAATTCCCATTATGTAGGAAAGAGGCACTGCACAACAAAGATTCAGCTGAGTTTACCATATGGCTGAATCCCAATGCCCCTCCTAACCCTAAACACTGAACCCTCAATGACTTCATGCCATTAAAGTCTCAGGAATTAAAGGCTCAGGAATTCAGCCCATGCTTTTCTCATGTCTTTTGCTTTTGCATAGTAGCCTACAACATATGCTGGCTTTTTACACCTTTTTGACACCTTTTGACACCTATACTCCTATGTATGTAGGCTATACTCCTCACTGGTCCTGATGGACTTATGTTTCCTTGCCTACCATGGATCTAGTTTTTAAAATTTTTATCCTGTCAAAATTAAAAAAAAAAACAAAAAAAAACATTCAGTTCAAAAAGTATTTATTAAGTTAAATATATCAGGGCAGTTAAATAGCAGGTAAGAGTAATTCTGTTTGGGAAATATACATGTAGAATAATAATGACATCATAAATAACATGAAAGATTTAAACATGTAAATATGTAAATTAGCACAGTTTTTAACATTAAATAACTTCTCACTTATAAATATATATGTAATTCTAGTTATGGTATGTACACATTTTTAGAATGTTACTATACATTAAATATGCAAATAAATACAAGTTTGTGTTTGTTGAAAAAAATACATAGTGCCAAAAATAGACAAACTTCAATTAAATAAATAATATAACTAAAAAAGCATATACAAAAGTAAAACTCCCTCAATTTTCCCTCAAGGTTGTGCATTATTGCAGGTGTGGAAACCCAATTGTAAGTAATCTCTAATGCTAACCCTCACACTGGACATCACAGTGACAATTTGTTACTGTAGATTACAAATAAACCAAAAAGAAGGTCAAAGAGCAAACTCATTTACATGCCCATGACTGTGACATTATTCCTCCAGTCCAAACAAGGTCTTCCTTTCTGAAATGTGGTTAAAGAAAAAGAGCACAGATCAGTACTTTCATAAGCACAGCACAGACCTAGATAAAAAATAGAAATCAGTACTGACAAGTCTTGTATTAATATGTATACATGCACTGACCTTTCTCAGTTCGATTTGTTTTGCTGTGACCCACTTTGCTTTAGGGCTACTGCAGAAAACCTTCTCGTTACTGAAGAATCTGTATAGATCAGATCAGGATTCATTGTCATGTAAATCACAACCTTTTCAATATCATTTTCAGACATATAAAATGAAGGACAAAAGAGGAAATAACATGCTAAGTGCTGATGTCTCTCACTCACATGACTGCAGGAACGCAGCCATCTGTCTTGGGATGGATGATGCATTTGGTGATTTTGTCCTTTATGTAAGCTGGACTTGTTTTTTTGCAGCAGCTCCCTTTTACAGTGTCCTGAGCATGCACTTAAAAAAATCATCAGAATACATTCATGTCAATACACGTCTACTCATGTCATGACAGTAAAAGCTGTAAACTCCGCCCTATATATATATATATATATATATATATATAGTAACAGAGATTAGGGTAGACATATTCACCTTTAATTAGCAGCGTATTACCATGCATATTGATAGCATACTAGCCATTTGTTAGGCATTACAACTCACTTATTAATACCTTATACTACATTACTCTTATTCTTATCTTATTCTACCCATAGCAGAATACTCATAGTTTTTTTTCCCCAATATAAACTCATAATTACTGCTTATTCATTGTAAGTAAGCTAGTTGTTGTATGAATAAGCAGCATGAATAAGCAGTAATTAGGGGTTTATATTGGAGAAATCTATGTTAGTGGTTTACTATGGGTAGAATAAGCTCATGCAGAATAAGGTATTAATAAGTAACTTGTAATGACTAACAAATTGCTAGTATGTGTATGTGTAGCCTGATCTAGCCTAATCCATGTCTGTATGTTGTGTGTGTGTGTGTGTGTGTGTGTATAATGTGGGAAATATGAGAAACATGCTTACCTTGAAGTGTGCAACTAAGCAGGAGTGTTCCGACCCAGAAGAGGCTGAGCAGACGCAACAGGACTAATGTTGATGGCATTGCGGTTTATGTAGTTCTGATGTTCACCCAGTGACTTGTAGATCTTCTTTGTCTGAGTTGAGTTCCTGTTCTCTGGCTAGGTTGGGGAGACACTGGCCTTTTATCTCTGCCTGAAATAAGGAACTCTAAGACTCACTCAGCCCTCATCTCGTCACTAATGGAAAGACTTACAGTACTTACTAATAGGCCTGAATAGCATTTCTGTGAGTCCTGAGCTGACAAGACATATATGGATATATCACCTATCAAGCAAGACACTGACTTTCTATAGCATCTTAATGATCTGACATGATCTGTGTTGGAGTCCTCCTCTCTGCTCAGTGATAAGTGAGTCTCTATCTGCACAGAGTGAGGGAGGAGAGCATGTCTTTGAGGTCAGGCTTGAAGAGTGAAGTCAGCACATCAGGCTAGCAACAATGTCCCACAGGCACATAAAGTTGGCGCATCCAGCAAAACCAGCAGAGTTGCGTGTAGAAAGAGGAGGGGTTTCAGTGCGTTTAATGTTTGGAAATTTTCCCCAGGAACAAAAAACAAAAAACAAAAAACAAAAAAACAAAAACAAACAAAAAACCTTTGCCCTGGAAAGTCCTCCCCACACCAGACTAAACATGTCCTCATGTCTGTGGAATACACCCACCATGTCATTCAATAACACAGGCTTGTGTGGGTAAATCAGTGTAGATTTATTGCTGTGGCTTTCAAGGACTGTACGGTCATGAATTCTCTTAGTAATCTATTCATCTCATACTACACGTATTCCCATATACAAAAGCTCCTTCAAGTAAAATTGGCAAATTAACTATTTTTGTACAAAATGACAGTAACAGAGTGCAGTCTCATTGTGTCACAAGTGACATTAATGTCAATGATTCAAGAGACCATCATATTCGCTTTAGTTGTGAATCATCTTTAGGAATTGTTCCTCATTCCATCATGCTATTTCTTAATCTTACAACCCTTGGCCCCCTGCCAGACAGAGGTACTTCAATTTTATTTCACTTTATGATCTTGAATCAGGATCACCAGGAATGTGGTTTGTTGGTTAGTTTAACTGGGGTGTTTGGTTAGTTTGACAGGGATGAGGGTCTTCAGTTGTGTGACTGATTTTGGAGGGGAGGTGAATAAGTTAAATCTTTGACTGAGGGATGGCACAACAAATGCTCTTTATCAAGGTGAAACATTTTGTAGGTGTTCTGACAAATTAATAATAAACTGAAGCACACTTATGTGGGCGTACTATGCACATGTAATTTAGTTTAGCAACATTGTCCTTTCAGAATGAAGATTATTCAAAAACAATGTGTTCCCTTTTTTCTCTTTGTGGCTGACAGGAAGATGTACACACTTCCTGCAGGGCACATTTTCATTCATGCTGTTTGAGGCTGGCAGAAGCATCCTCTGTTTTGGAATGGTTTGCTCCTCACACAGCTCTGTGACCGCAGCTGCACAGCTGTCACTGTGTCAGGCATAATTATAACACAGTTCCCAATATAGCAGCCACTACTCACAGTCATAGGGAGGAACCACTGCAGGAAAGTCCCTCCAAAAGCCATGACAAAGACTGCATTCCTGTTCTCTGACTCCTCACGCATTTGAAACAGTCATGAGAATCGTGAGCTGGGTTGTGTGGGTCCTACAAATGTTTTGGGTCAAAGTTATGTTGTTTTAGAGGGTTGTTGTCAGTGACTTTCAGAGGTGCAATTGAATGTCCAGTCTGTTGCCAAGGAAAACAATGATTTGTGTATATGCTTTTGAGGTTTTGCTTTTGATATGTTACTTATAATTTGATGTGCTTCCTTTTAGATCTTAATGTTCAGAAAGGACATGCTAAATTGAGCATTGTAGGTACCCTACAGTATGTCTGTCAGTATGACTGGCTACAGTAGGCCTACGTTCCAACAGCTAACTTTCTTTCACTTGTAGACTTCGAACTGGCAAATGAAATTTGTTGGAATTGAAAATAATCTACCCTTAACCACACAATGGATGTGTGAAAGGCTAGGGAGGTTGGATGCGTCAGGGCTTGTATTCCTGGTTATATAAATGACCACATCAATACATTCAGATTTCTTTTGTTTTATTAATGGGTTGTCATTCAGTGACAAAAGCATTTTTGCTTCCATTGAAAGAAAAAAGAAAAATGTAACGGGCACAGCCTAGTTGCTAAAAAGTCTTCCAATGAGTTTGAATATATAATACATTTTGTCTTTAGGGAAATGAACTGCATTGCCCAAAACATTTCAACACCACATCAGTCACAGAAGATGTCAAACATGACAGTCCAGCTATGCTGTGATCATAAGCACTACACAATACTCTTTGGAGTCCTTCCAAAGCAGCATAAGTAGTTGACAACGCAAACTCATCTTGTGTCTTTATACATGTCCTATGCCACAGGTCATATGTCTCAAGTAGCTGCTTATAGATTTGGCCAACCTTAATAAAAGTCAATAATTTTTCCTTTAGCCTACACAGTCTTTTGTATCAGTGTACAAGGGCTCGACTCTGGTCTGCGTAACAGGGGATTTTCTCCCCTCCCCCTTGCAAAAATAGAACATGAACCTTAACGAACATTAGTGCCCCTCGCTCTGCTTTTACACTCTCTGCTGCTACTTCTGGGTGCAATGTCTAACCACAACAGAGAAAGATAAAATGTCAAGCCCTGACTTTCATACATGTGGTGGATTTGTGTTTGTGTGTGTATGTGTGTGTGAGAGAGAGAAAGCGAGAGAGTGAGGGGGAGAGAAAGAGAGAGAGAGAGAAGGAGAGAGAAAGGAAATAAAGAAGTGAACCAAGTTATATACATGTTTGTACATCTGTACTCCATTTTTGTGTAATTAAATGTAAACATTTCCACACAGTAAAACTATGTTCTCCCCTAATGACTGTAAGTCTGTCAGGAGTGAACACATGTACAGGTGGCATATCTGTGGTGCTGTTGTAAGCACTGCTAATCAGGAAGGCCTTAAAACAACACTGTATTCATGTCTTGTATGTTGCCAGGGTGTTGTTTATAGTGTCCTCTCAGACCATGTGTGACACTGGATTGCATGTATGTGAGCAAAATGCTGTTGCCATCTAGTGGACATATCATGTCCTTGCACACAACCTAATCCAGTCATTCTCAAACTTCTCCAATCATTCCTCAGACTTGTAAAGCTCCACCTTCCCCCTTTGCGCCTACAAAATAACAGTAAAACATACACTGCTTTTGAATAATGTTTTTTTTTTGTTTGTTTAGGAAAGTTCCTATCATGAAATGGCTCAAAAATATTTATACAAAGGTGCTTCAAGGTGCTTAATGCTGAGGAAAGGTGCTCCAAGGTGCTTCAAAGGTGCTCATAGGGTATTCTACATTGGTGGTCCCTATGAAGTGGATACCCCACAATTATTGTGCTATGAAACAATAACCAATCAACTTAACAAAATATCAATAACAATTTTCTTAAAATTTTCTTAAAATCACTGTTATTCCTTAGTCCTATCAAATCCATCTTTGATCCCATGGTGTTTTAGGTCAAATGAAAGGTCAAGGAAAAGTGGATACATTACATTTACATTTACATTTATGCATTTAGCAGACGCTTTTATCCAAAGCGACTTACAAAAGAGGATAACATTCAAGCTGCAACACAATGAAAGAAACTAACAAAGAGTGCATATTGCTAACATAAAAACTGCACTATTTTAAGTAGAAAGTGCAATAGTGTAATAAAAAGTGCAGTATAAAACAGAAATTATAGTGGATAGTGGATAGTGAAAGACTCACTATTTTAAAACAGCCATAGTCACATTATGGATAACTATGAGGTAATTGCAATTATAAAGCATGCTTGTAGGTTATACAAGCTACTGTAAGCTTCTGTTTATTTTCACAGCCAGGTCCACCTGTCAATCAGGCCCAACCAATCAGAAGGCTCCCAGTATGTTAATTTGCCAAACTGATATTCCTGTTGCATTCTAACTCACTGCCTAACATGATGAAGCTGTATAATCTGTGAGTACTGAGCAGCAGCCATTAAATCCTGTCAATAAGAAATAATGAACACAAACAAATCATTATTTACAGTAGCCTTATTTTCATTCATCAATGAAATATTAGAGTCAGCTGTGGCCAGCAATGTAAATCAGACTTGTCAGCTACAGATGAGCCTGCCACCCAGCCAACGCTCTCTCTATCCCTTATTTCTCCTGAAAGAGATCTAACTGAATTGTTGGACTGTGATATAATTACACAAAACCCGCTGTCTCCTGTTGCAGCATGTATCAAAAAGAGTTAGGCATCAAAAGTAAACGCTGTGAATTGGTTGATAATTTGGCTGCTGAGCCATGCTGTAGCCTGTTATATGTTGTTAATTTAATGTGTGGCTGCCGAGCCATTAAGAAACCGAACCCACAGGCTACTGTTGTTTTAAGTTTTTTAACGTTCTGATGTTATGCAAAGCAGTCACTATCATGGAATTACTCCTGACAGTGGGATGCGGGAGCCCAACACAGATGCGTTAAAGGCTCACTAGGCAACGTTTTTAGGTTAATTTATCAGCTTTGTAGTCACTTCTAAATGTAGCCTAATTGCACTAAATGTAGTGTAAATGTACTAAATGTAGCCTGTCTCAAATGTCTTTTTTGTACATGTTCAATGTGGCACCGCTTGAATCCATCTTGAAACATTGTTTCTGCTCACTATATACAGTGTATATGGCTGAAATGACAATAAAACCCACTTGACTTGACTTTGATGATTAAATGGCTCATTACAGGAGAAGGCTCTCTCGCCAGCCACCAGCGTAGATTGCACGGTTATTACACCTGCAGGATCTGAAACACTTATCAGGCAGAAACAAAACTGAAACTATATGAAACCAAATCACATTTATTTCCAGCTTGTCAGTCAACATAACGCACAAAAATGATCATCGCTGGTCCCTATTCTTTGGCTTGCAAGTACTCACATGGATTGGTGAGAATGTTGTTGCTATTTAAAGAAAAAAAAAAGTTGGTGACCATAGGGGGAGGTATGCAAAACCCAGAATTTCAGAATTTATTTCAGATCAATGAATGAATTTGAATTTGAATTGACTCAACCCTACAGAATTGATCAGATATCAGTGAGAATGTGATACTTTCAACATACATTTTTCTTCCCAGAGTAAGTACAAACACTAACATTAAGCATACATTCCTTTATTGTTAAATAATTGTAACCAACTCTGGCTCTATCAGTTAGCTTATTTCACTAGAGTGTACACCAAACAACATGTCCTTATTGTTTGGACAACCATTTTGAAAGCTTGGATAAAACAAGGTATTCTGCTAAATTAAGTGCTCTATCACTTTTTCACAATTTGAAAGTAATAACAATTTAAATCTGTTTTATGGAGTATGTTTTTTTTTCTTCTTTTTAAAGGCCTATGTACCATATCTACTATCATAAATTATTGTGTACAAAAAGTTATATACACCTTACTGAATTTCATGGAAATGCTATTCTACGTGTCACCACCCTGTTTTGTCTACCTCTGTTTCCTCACCTTCTCTCCCTGTCTGCTTCACTAACGGGCTTCATTGGTTTCAATCATTCTATCTCACTTCCTCATTCTCCGTTAATCACTGGATCCCTTTCACCTGTCCTTACTGATTGCCCCCACCTGTGTCTTGTCTTCCCCGATTGCCCTGGTTATTTATTCCCTCTGTTTCCTTCACTCCCCGTCGGTGAATTAGCGGACCTGTACGCGATTACTGCTGAAGGCAAGCCAAACAATTCTGACTCTCTGTTTCATTGTTTCCCCTGATTGTTTACCCGTGTTTGTTTTCCCACAAGGGTTCTGTTTTCCCGGTCTGTTTCCCGTTCTGTCCTTGTTTGTTTTTGCCCTTAAAGATCGTCTGCCTGTTGCCGAACTCGGACTGCCTCGGACTGCCTGGGACTCGGACGCCTCTGCTTCTCTGCCCTTGTTACTGACCCGCTGTCTGACCACGACTTGTTCTCCGTCTGCCTCTCCCGGTTTCCGAACCGCAATCTGTCCTCGACTACGCTCCTCGCCCCAGCCCTGTTGTCTGACCCGTTGCCTGCCTACGACTCTCGCCTGCTCTCCTGCCCTGGTTTCTGACCCACCGCCTGCCTGTGATTCTCGCCTGCTCTCCTGCCCCGGTTCCTGACTCACCGCCTGCCTGACCATGAGTGCTCCTGCCTGCCCCTCCCCGCTCTGCACACTGCCTACTCCTCCGCGCTGAGGGCGCTCTCACAGAGCACATCCACACTCCAATTCCCCCTAACCCTTAAATAAAGACTGTTGCAACTCGCTGCAAATGTGTTCCATTCTGTCTGTTTTCCTGACAGAGTTCACCGACCATTCAACATGGACCCCACGCGTGTTGCTGCGGAGGCAGACTCCACTCCTCAGCAACTAGAAAGCCCTGAGGAGAGCATCCACCGGCTGTCCGCCAATGTTGCATCTCTTCTGCAGATCAGTCAATACCAACATCAGCAGTTTCAGCAGCAACAACAAATTATCCAGGATCAACAACTGCAGATCCAGCAGGCACAGCAACAACTCGCCCGGGTAACTCAAATACTTGAGACGCTGGCGCCATCTCCTGGTTCCCTCCCGAACATCCCTGAAGTCGGCTCACCGCTCACACCGGCTTCTGCGTCTCCTCCTGTCCCGTCTGCTGCAGCTCCTCCCACACCAATTCCCTCAGCGATCGCCCAGCCGGTTTCTGAACCCCGAATTGGCTCCTTGGAACGTTTTGACGGGAATCCATCTCAGGTCAGACCATTTTTGATAAACTGCAGACTTTTTTTCACCCTCCAACCTGTGACGTTCGCTACTGAGACGGCCAAGGTAGCTTTCGTTATCACCCACCTGACGGGCCGGGCGAGACTATGGGGAGCAGCTGAATTTGAGCGGCAGACCCCAGCTTGCTCTTCTTTTGAACTGTTTTCTCTGGAGATGCTGAAGGTCTTCGAGACGGACTCTTCCTCCACCGAAGCTTCCTGTGCTCTGATGAGCATCCGGCAGGGCCGTAGGCCAGTTGCGGATTATTCCATCGATTTCCGCACCTTGGCCCTCCGGAGCTCATGGAACATGGAAGCCCTGGTGGACGCCTTTGTGCACAGCTTGGCGGACTATATGAAGGACGAGTTGGTTTCCCATGAGATCCCGTCGACCCTGGATGAGGTCATCGCTCTGGCTAATCGTATTGATCACCGAGTCCAAGCCCGATGCCGAGAGAGAGGGCACCGCTTTTCTGACCATACGGCCGCCACGAGGGCCCCTGTCCATGCCAGCACTCCACCTCCTAACCCAGTCGGTCGGCTCGAAGCTTCTGAAACCATGGAGGTAAATCGGGCCACAATCCAGACCTCTCCAGTGTCCCAAGTTGTTATCATGACTTGGGGGAGGTTTTCAACAAGACCAGAGCCACGTCCCTGCCCCCACATCGACCCTACGATTGCGCTATTGACCTCCTCCCCGGCACGGCTCCTCCGAGAGGACGACTCTACTCACTCTCAGCTCCAGAGCGACGGGCCATGGAGGACTACATCTCCCAATCCCTTCCTCATCATCTGCCGGGGCAGGTTTCTTCTTTGTGGGCAAGAAGGATGGGTACCTGCGCCCCTGTATCGACTTCCGGGGGTTAAACGACATCACGGTAAAGAACCGTTACCCTCTGCCCCTGCTCACCTCGGCCTTTGAGCCACTCCAGGAGGCCACGGTCTTCACAAAGCTGGACCTCCGCAATGCCTATCATCTAGTGCGCATCTGGGAGGGCGACGAATGGAAGACGGCGTTCAACACCCCGACTGGCCACTATCAGTACCTTGTGATGCCATTTGGGCTCACCAACGCCCCCGCCGTTTTCCAGGCCCTGGTCAATGACGTGCTGCGTGACATGCTCAACCGTTTTGTCTTCGTCTATCTCGACGACATTCTGATCTTCTCCAGGAGCCTGTCCGAACACACGCAGCACGTCCGCCAGGTCCTTCGTCGCCTCCTGGAGAACTCCCTGTTTGTCAAGGCAGAAGACCTCCCGCTGCAAGTGGATTCGCGTAAGCTGGCCCCCCGGTTCCTGGGTCCATTCCCCATTGCGCGGGTAATCAGTCCGACGGTGGTCCGGCTCCGGCTTCCCAGCAGCATGAGGGTACACCCGTCCTTCCATGTGTCAAGAATCAAACCCGTCCATAACTGCCCATTGGTGCCGGCGGTACCACCACCTCCGGCTCCCCGCCTCCTCGACGGTGGACCGGTATACACCGTGCGCAGTCTACTCGGGTCCCGTCTGAGGGGCCGTGGCATCCAGTACCTGGTGGACTGGGAGGGTTACGGGCCAGAGGAGAGATCCTGGGTCCCCGCCAGCAGGATTCTGGACCGGTCCCTAATCACTGATTTTCACCAGCACCATCCGGATCAACCATCTCTCGGACTGCCAGCACAGTCCCTGATCCTGCACCAGCTCCGATCCTGCCCTCCAATGGAGATGGTTCCCAGGCATCCTCCGGGGATGAGGCCGAGGTGTCGGGTCGCTCCGAGGAGTACTAATCCCTCCACCAGGTTTTCCCCCTCTACCCACCCGGAATGGTGTTATCTTTTGGGACTTCTGGGGCCATCCCTTGGGGGGGGGGGGTCTGTCACCACCCTGTTTTGTCTACCTCTGTTTCCTCACCTTCTCTCCCTGTCTCCTTCACTAACGGGCTTCATTGGTTTCAATCATTCTATCTCACTTCCTCATTCTCCGTTAATCACTGGATCCCTTTCACCTGTCCTTACTGATTGCCCCCACCTGTGTCTTGTCTTCCCCGATTGCCCTGGTTATTTATTCCCTCTGTTTCCTTCACTCCCCGTCGGTGAACCTGTACGCGATTACTGCTGAAGGCAAGCCAAACAATTCTGACTCTCTCTGTTTCGTTGTTTCCCCTGATTGTTTACCCGTGTTTGTTTTCCCACAAAGGGTTCTGTTTTCCCAGTCTGTTTCCCGTTCTGTCCCTGTTTGTTTTTGCCCTTAAAGATCGTCTGCCTGTTGCCGAACTCGGACTGCCTGGGACCTACGCCTCTGCTTCTCTGCCCTTGTTACTGACCCGCTGTCTGGCCACGACTTGTTCTCCATCTGCCTCTCCTGGTTTCCGAACCGTGATCTGTCCTCGACTAAGCTCTTCATCCCAGCCCTGTTGTCTGACCCGTCGCCTGCCTACGACTCTCGCCTGCTCTCCTGCCCTGGTTTCTGACCCGCTGCCTGCCTGTGACTCTCGCCTGCTCTCCTGCCCCGGTTGCTGACTCACCGCCTGCCTGACCATGAGTGCTCCTGCCTGCACGCTACATACTCCTCCGCGCCGAGGGCGCTCTCACAGAGCACATCCACACTCCAATTCCCCCTAACCCTTAAATAAACTGTTTCAACAGACTGTTGCAACTCGCTGCAAACGTGGTCCATTCTGTCTGTTTTCCTGACAACATCCCTATTAAAATTTGAATTGCAATTCTACTTCCTGTTTGCAATCACAGTTCAAATCCAAAGTCAAGAAGTGAATTGGAATTTAGGGATCATTCTCGATTCAATTCTGAATTTTGTACAAGCCTGCTCCATAATGGACATTTGCAGTTACTTCCTCCATTTTTTGAAAAGTACGGAATTTACTGTCAGAGGCAGAGTCAATGTTAGTGATGGAAAAAGGGACTAGAACTCTAATGAAAACAGTTCCAAAGCAGCGCAACATCATAGGGCATTAAACCAGAGAGGGTTGTAGGGTTGTAGGAGCCCTTCAGAAACAAAGGAATCATGGCCCACCATCGTGGTCCACCATCTCTGATGCCCTGTTTCCTTCCTCTCTTTTGATACTGTGAGGGAAATCACTGTATTCATCCCTTCCATGAATAAGTGACACACACAGCAGACAGTGAGGTAAAGAATACACTATCGCGGTGCAGAGGATAGCCTGTTGCTGTGTTGCCCAGAGAGCAGTGAGGGGCTAGGTGCCTTCCTCAGCCATGGATGTGAACATAGGAGAGCACAGTACAATCACTTTTGTACTGTGGGGATTGTTTGGGGAACTGTTTAGGGATTGAACCAGCCTCCCTTTGGTTAAAAGTCTGAATCTGAGGTTTCTACTCCCCCAGAACCACCAGGTTCTAAGTCCGTGAACCAGTAGGCCACAGCTGCCCCTGAACTCACTACACAACACACAGAAGATGGTCTAAGAAAGACAAGAGGTTTGTCCAGTGTGGGTGGTGTGGCTAGCTGACATCCATTACACTCACCCCTCTAAACTTCACCCTCATCCAGGTTCACAGCTCTCACGTCATCCTGTGCAGTCAAGCCCGCAACCTCACACCAACATTGGATCGGGAGTCCAGCTAGCAAGTCAACTGAAAAGCTCTGGTTGCCAGTCAACTGATAAGCAGGCTCTTGCGATGTCGGGAGGGTGGTTTACCAACATTCTACATGTATAACTAGTCTAGCTGGCATGTGTTACATAACTGGCATAAATACACAAAACAGTCCACATAATGTTAGACTTTCATTCATATTGCTGAAGTTGAATTTCTGTTTCAAAGTTCAATTACTGTCCTACACAGTTCTCTGTAGCCCCGCCGTCACCCTAGCAGCAGACAGACAGTGAGAGTGTCCGCAACGTTTCAAATCGTTTCAAAACGACCCGGTAGGGGCATAAATTTTACCAACCTCACAAAAATAAAAACAGAAACAAAAAAAAATATAGGCAGAAATCACAACTGAAATTTGGCTTATTATATATTCGTTCACTCTCCTCAAAGACAACCTTAATAAATTAACTTATTTCTGATAATCAAATTGACATACTTTGTCTTACAGAAACCGGGCTAAAACCTGATGAATACCTCCCGCTAAAGGAAGCTACCCCCCCCCCCCCAAGTCATCTAAATTATCACATACCACGTCGTTATGGCCGTGGTGCCTGAGTAGCCACAATTCACAATTCAAATCTCATCATGGCCCCTAAGCTTAATTATATTTTAAAATCTTTTGAAGTTCTTGTCCTTAACTTGATTCATCCTGATAGGAATGGTTCTAAACCCTTAACAATTGTAACATTATATAGACCTCCAGGCCCCTACACTGAATTCTTATCAGAATTCGCTGACTTTCTGTCCTCCGTAGCCATTAGAATAGAAAAGATAATCATATTAGGTGATTTTAATATCCACATGGATGTTGGAAATGATAGCCTAGCAGTTGGATTCCAATCTCTGCTTGATCACATTGGCTTCTGCCAAAATGTAAATACGCCTCCACACCAAGGTAACCACACCCTTGATCTTGTTCTGACACATGGCGTACAAATAGAGCAACTTACAACCCTACCTCAACACTCTACACTATCTGACCACTATTTATTAACTTACAAAATCACATTAGACTATGTAGCACCTAACTCAATCTACTACTACACTAGAAACATAACCCCCAAAACTACAGATGACTTCATAGCAAAAATTCCATCTCTCCTTGAGCCTCTACTGAGCCAATATAGCCCTGCATTAGAAGGCCCTACGCCAAGCCCAACCCAAGTTGATCAATTAACTGATAGTGTTGTAAATGCACTATACTCCACATTCAACACAATTGCACCACTCAAAAAGAAAATTAGGAAACAAGAAAAAATTGCCCCATGGTATACCACACAGACTCGCTCACTGAAACAAGCTGCGCGTAGACTTGAAAGGAAATGGTATGCCACAAAACTCAAAGTGTTCAAAAGCCTCAAAGCCTGGAAAGACAGCTTAAAAGAGTACAAGACAGCACTTAACAATGCCAAATCAGCATATTGTTCCTCACTTATACACAATAATACAAATAATCCGAAATTCCTCTTTAACACTATATACCATTTAACAAAAAGCAGGAATGAGGTGTCCCATTCCATTCCAATAACTCTAAGCAGCAATGACTTCATGGACTATTTTAATGACAAAATTGAATCTATTAGACTTAAAATAAACAACTCCCTTTTAACCTCAAATCCAGTTGGACCACATGTAATGGTTACAGCTAGCTCTAGTCAACCTGTAGCCTTGATTCATTCACACCCACCAATATATCAGAAACTACATCTTTGATCTCTTCAGCTAAAGCCTCAACATGCTTATTAGATCCTATCCCAACTGATCTTCTTAAGGCTGCTCTCCGTCTATTGGCTGAGACGATTCTTAAAATTATAAATGACTCACTCATAGCTGGGCATGTCCCAAAATCTTTCAAGACATCTGTTATTAAACCATCAATTAAAAAAACAAAGCCTTGATCCTGATATCCTAGCTAATTACCGACCCATATCTAACCTCCCATTTGTATCAAAAATACTTGAAAAAATAGTGTCTAAGCAAATCTGTAGCTTCTTAAATGAAAATAACATCCAGGAAACCTTCCAGTCAGGCTTTAGAACTAATCATAGTACAGAATCAGCCCTAGTTAAAGTCTTCAATGACCTCCTTATCGCATCTGATAATGGATATATATCAATATTAATCCTATTGGACCTTAGTGCTGCCTTTGACACTATTGGCCATGGTATCCTACTACACAGGCTTGAACACATGATAGGCATCAAAGACTCTGCATTAGCTTGGTTGAAATCATACCTCTCTGGTCGCTACCAGTTTGTACATGCTCATAATGAGTCATCAACCCATACTAAAGTAAAGTTTGGTGTACCCCAAGGCTCAGTGCTAGGTCCCCTGCTGTTCTCCCTGTACATGTTACCTATAGGATCTGTTATAAGGAAAAATGGCATTACCTTCCACTCCTTATGTTTAAATTCTGATAAAACTGAAGTTATGATGATTGGCCCCAAACAGCTGACCAACACTCTACCCCTTTACCAAAACTTACTCAGTGGCCTGTCACCGTCATGCACCGCAAAAGTTAAAGACCTTGGGGTAATTATTGACCAGGACCTCTCTCTAAATAGTCATGTAAAACTCATTTCAAAAACATCTTTTTTCCACCTACGAAATATTGCTAAGGTTAGAAAGTTCCTATCCTTTGAGGATGCTGAAAAATTAATACACGCATTTATTACTTCCAGGCTCGATTACTGCAATGCTCTGTTCTCTGGGTGTAGTAATACCTGTATGAAAAACCTACAACCAATACAAAATGCTGCAGCCCAAACACTCACCAGGACAAAAAATATGAACATATCTCTCCTATCCTTGCTTCCTTACATTGGCTCCCTATTAAAAGTCGAATTAATTTTAAAATACTCCTCCTAACCTACAAAGCTATCAAGGGCAATGCACCAACATATATTAAAGACTTACTTGTCCCTTACCACCACCTGGCAAATCATCACTTCTCATGGGTCTTTTGGGAAGGACTGCCTCTGCCTCAGTTGCGAGGAATGGCGGCCACTGACCATCCCTGCAGTGGTGCTGGGTTGCCACACATCATACCTTAGTTATGCTGCTATAGCCCAGTGGCGCCACAAAAGCTTCATGTGTCACGCCGTACAACTCTGTCTCTCTCTCTCTCTTTATATATATATATATATATATATATATGTGTATGCCCAAATTACACATTTGCTCTCTGATGTGAGAACCTGCCCTAATTCACTGTCTTCTTCTGTCCACAATTATCTCTGCTGAGTGTCATCCCTGCCTCATTCCGGCGGACTCCTCTCACCCCCCCCCCCTCCTGAGTGGACTGCAACCAACACTAAGGGAGGCCCATGTCAGGACCGACTCTCCATCATAGAGGCCCTTCCTGGACGCCCATGCTAGGCCCGTCTCCCCTTCCTTGAGGCTTTGTGACCCCCCCCTCACAATGACACTGTCAAATGGAGCCTTACTGTTACCCCCATGACCCATGTCACTCCTTTGAGTTTGATACTATGTCTGGCCACTGCTACATTGTCCAGCCATAATTCCTGATAACCACCTATAGACTGACTACCATATAATGTACAGTGTGGTAACACTCCATTATGAATTGTTACGAACCTCAGCTAAAACCATTGGCAACTTATAGTCTGTCATGGTTACCACTGATTGTAATTTTTCTGCATGGCCCCCGGCAGTTGGGTCAGCCCCTTGAGTCGTGGATCTGCCCAAGGTTTCTTCCTAGAATAACTGAACATAAGGGAGTTTTTCCTTGTCCCTGTTGCTCTTGGGTGCTCCTTCTGTGAAGCGCCATGAGACAATACTATTGTAAAAGGCGCTATATAAATAAAATTGAATTGAATTGAATTGAATTTCTTCAAAGTTCACTTTTCATTAATTGAGTTCCGATGTCCTCTGATGATAGTTTGATGATAGATTGCTGTATTCTCTTTACCTTCCAAACAAGCAGGCCAAAAGTAAAAAGATAAAAAAAAATACTGTTTGGGCAAGATTTTTTTACCTGGTACATTCACTCCATTTACAAAGCCACCATAATGCCACCAGCGACAAATCCCCCACAGCCACATCTGACCCAGTAAAAACAGGAACAGCAACAGCAAACAGTAAACAGGAAGTAACTTTCGTGTTTTCTTAGTGATGGTTACCAGGCTTAGGGCAGTCAAACCTAGCAACCCACAAACAAGCAGTCCCTGAGTCCAGCACAGTACCATTCAGTGGCACTGCATCTCTACCACTTACAAACCAGGCTCGACTTGGCCCCAACCGGTCTGAGTGCAGGCCTAATCCATTACCCAAGGAAAGGTTTATGTTAGTGGTGAGGAATATGCTAAAGCCCCGGGGGTACTTCCACTGCTACCGTCTATGCAAAAAGGCCTCTATGTTGTCCAAATATGCATTAAAGTGCAATGGTAACCAACTAGCACAAGACTGACTCTCGTATAATAACCAATATAATTAATCAATTGAAAATGCTGAACTGAAAGACTATCCTACCAATTAGGGGAGGACTGGCTGATTGAAATGAACGGAGGACAGGCATGTGTCTGTGGGTGAGAGTTGCCTTGAAACTATCTGAAGTATCGACCATAATTTCCTAATTATTAACCGAGGTGAATACATTGATTTTGACCCTCTATATATGCCACAGTCATTTTCCTTTACCTTTCTCCTTTACCTAATCACACTTATGTCCCACATATAAACCCTAAGTAACTCAAGCGCCATCAGAACACACTAATACCACAATGAAACACAAACCAGTGATGAGTACAATGTTTGTTCATAGAAAATGTGTGTGTTTCTTCCGTTAATGACACTCTGTATTGCACGTTCTATTCAACTGACCACAGGTTTCACTAGTCCTCTGCTGAAGCCTGAACGGAAGCCACACTTCATTGTCTCTTGCAAACATCACAAGCAAAAGGTTGATAACAAGAGATAGATAAGGTGCACTGTAATGCAATAATGTTGCTTCTATGTTTTTCAGAACTCTACAAAGGTAGAGTGATTTTTCATTTTGATAACGGTATCAAATCAATTAAAATCATTTGTGTTTCGCTTATGTTTCAGTGCTGCTATGCTCTACATAATGTGTGCTTTTTAAAAAAAATGAATATCTTCTCATCTCTTGCCAGTGTTACACAGTAACACGTCAGAGACAGGCCCACCCTCAACTCTCAATCGTGGGCTGCCAAAGGATGGGGGGAGTGGAACATTTGACAGGGCTGACAGTAGGTGACACTAGGTGAGGTCGGAAGACTAATTCTGTGATGCTTTTTTTCCCTGCCAAGCTGAATGTGTATAAAGCTGCGTATCAGAGTTGAGCTTATCAGAGATAGGACTACATCTTCAGCTTGACAGATATGGGGATTTTTTTAAGAGTGATGTGTGTCTGCCTTGCTGCTGGGCTACTCTTTGCCACATTGGGAACAGGTGAGAGGCTCTGATCTACACACATACACTGGACCTTTGAAAGTTGAAACTGCTTATTCATTTGATTTGTTTATTAACTTGAACCTGTATACCTATGGATAGATGTTGTTGTGAATTACAGCAGTATTTTAGTTTATATTTATTTCTCAATTGTGGTAGAATATTTTTTTTTTCATCACCAGCAAGCATATCCACAGCATGCTGTCAGCAGACATCTAAAACAGTCCTCCAGCAGTCCAAAGTCAAAGGCTACCATAGGCAGGAGGTTGGAATCTGCCCAGTAGAGGCTGTTGTGTAAGTTTATGCTGACAATGTAATGATACTGTATACTATACAGTATACTGTATAGTGTACCATACTGTACCTACGTGAAAGTATACAGGATTATATATATATATATTTTTTAATATATACATCATATCAGCGTGGTTTTAAATGATTTGTATGTCTTGCTTTAGGTTTACCACAGTACTGGGTAAAAGAGTGTGTTCTGACCCTAAAAAGCCATGGGTGAAGAAAGTTGTGAAACACATTGACTCAAAGAAGCAGCAGACCACAACAGTGACTGCAGAAGTCTCAGTGTCTACAGAGGGTCTGTCCACCAACAGCAAAGAGCCAATAAGGAATGCCAGCACACTGCCATAGGAAGAGAGTAGATACTCACGACTATACCATAGACTGTGGATAATACTATATGATTATAGAAAATATCATTCCAGATTTGTACTATGTAGGCCTTTGAGAATTAAAATTGTATTTAACCATTTATGACAATTTCAACATTAGGCATGGCAAACATTATTTCTGTAGTTTGCGTTCTGTCCTTGAGACACCAAACATTATATAAGCTTATGTATAACTATTAGTGTTTTTTCAAGTAAATTAATTACTGGGGTTATTTAAAATATGCACTTTTGGATCAGGTTGTTGCCAGTTGGTATATTTTATTCAGGGATTGAGACAACAGCCTTTTTATTGTTGTTGTTGTTGTTGCTCTTATGCTGAAATTGCAAATGAATAATTTCAATATTAAGTGAATTTGTTCTGTTTCTATTTTCACGCATTTTAACAATCTTATTATATATTTCTTGTTTATATTATTTTCATAATTTTATCAATATAGTTTGTGAAAGCTGAGTATTTATTACAATGGTTATAATTAAATGTTGCAAAGCTAATCTAAATGTTGCAATGTTTCCCAGCCTTACCATTGCTCAAAACACAAGTGCTTTTTAGATGGGAAGAATCCAAGTGTAATTGTCAATTTGTCAGATGGTTTGATTTGTCATCAGATGAAACATCAGATGGTTTGATTTGTCTTCATAACCCTTGGAGCAGATTAAAAATTATGTTAGAAAGATGGCACTTTCCATTACGTTTACATTGTCAGTGGTGTCTATTTTGGTCTATTTACGCTCCAAATAATCTCCATGGAACACGCATGTGAACTGGGCTAGGCTAATATAGAGTTGGCAAGACACCCGGAAGCCTGTAGTTTGTAGTTGTAGTTGGCTAGTAAGGAAATCACTATGAGAAAATTGTTTTTTTTGCAGACACGCCGCAAATAAGGTCTGAGCAACAGTACATGAGTAGATGACCTTGGCATTCTGTCAGCTCAGTTAAAATACGTTGCTACTGTGGAAATTATTATCATAAAGAAGATGAAGTTTGTTTTAGTATATACAATATTAACTTGAGAGTGTAATGCTTATACTAACATATGAAAGAAGGGTGGTTTGCAACATTTTAATGGTAACCCAGAAGGCCGAAGCAGTTCTGGCAGAGAAAGAGAGAGTAGAGACTTGGGTAGTTCAAGCAGAGGACATGAGGCCTTGAACAGTTCAAGAGATAAGATTTAATGCATGGAGATGCTTCGGATCCGCAGGATCCTCAGTTTGGGAGCAATGGCATGATGTGTGACAGTGAATGGGGCCGCTGTGTGAGTGGATGCTGTTCACATCAGAACCATGGGAAAGATACCATTGGGCGGATACCATGATAAGGTGGCAGTGAATGGGATCCGCTGTATGAATGGATGCTGTTCACATCAGAACCATGGTACAGATGGGTCCTGACTAAATGAGGGGAATATAAATCATAAGATAAGAGTCCAGCATAAGGAAGTATACGTCAGACTAAATGATAATAAATTTTACTCCAACCGTGAGTTATTGGTTTGGACCAAGTGTGTTGGGTGGGTTAGGATATTGATTTGTGGGGTTTGCAAACATCAAGGTGGTTTTCCACGACACTACCAAAAAGCTAAAGCAGGAAATCTAGTGAACTACAGTGTCAGTTGGCGCGAGTGGTGAGCCGGAGTCAAGACAGGTATCCAAGGTTGCTAAATGATTCCTAACTTACCTTGTTTTCATGTAACCTCTCACTAGAGTCAAAGCCTGTCCACACTAATCTTTATTCTATAAAGATCAAACTCTTCTATAATCAGTATGTTAACCGAAGTTAACCCGTGATTTTTGTGAAAAAACGAACGATTTTCAATCGTAAAGCTAATGAGTTAACACCTGCTGTTTTGGTGACGCACTAGCAAAGAGAGCTGGGATGTGGGATTTCTGTAGATCACTCTGGCTTCCTGATAGTAAAGGCGTGGCAACAGTCAAATATCTGAGATATAATGTGTCTTAAGAACACATAGATACGCTGAACATGTAGTTTTCCTTGACGGTCAACGTTCAAAATGCTAATTCACCACATACAAAATGATGGTGCCATTGCACCACTTTCCCTTTTTCATTATATAAATATATATTTCAAGCATTGTCTTAGAAAATTATTGTAGTAACACTTTATATTAGCACACGCAGCTGCTTACTAACATGCAAATGAATAACTAGCTATGACTATTTGTTAGTCATTACAAATCACTCAGTAATACTTTATTCTGCATGACTTATTCTACCCATAATAGATTTATATATACCCATTGTAGATGCCTCAACCTCTAATTCAACTGTCGCTTCAATAACTTCACCAAGATAGTGAACATTAGTGGTCGAGGTGAGTGTAGCCAGGTAGCAGCTACAGTGATTGCATGCACCTGAGGGTGTGATGGGAGGTAACGAGCTTACAACTCAACTTACAACTTACAACTTACTCATTTCATTTTGCCATCTTCTCTTCCTCTCTCCCCTCCCATAGGCCTGCTGACCTATATCCTGTTGGCCAAGATTTGTATAGCAGATTTGTATATATTCGTATTTGCCAAATGGAAGAAAAATTATGTTAAGATAATGCCAACATTATAGGGACCAACTATAAGTCTTTACTCTCCCTACAATGGGTCTTTAATTCAGACCCTGACCACAGTTATTTCCTGTCCTCAACTGACTGAATAAATGTGGAACTCATCACTCATAAACAAGCCCTTGTTTTCGCCCATGGCAATAAGAACAGGGTGCTGCCCGGACTGACTAGGTCACCAGAAAAGCCGAAGCCAGCCCTAACACTTGAAAGCCTTTGCAAATCTTCAGTTAATTTTCATTTTACTGTGACATACAGTCTGGAATTTCTTAATGGCCTAGCCTTACCAAAAAACAAAACAGCCCCCTCATTAAAGGTGGTACCAATCAGCTTCAAGAGGAAATGCTGTTGTGCTTTGGAAGTGGCAGTGGTAAACAGTGGTAACAGCATCTGCAATCATCAAAAAATTGTCAGCACATCAGGCCAGAATAAACAACAATCCCACTTTACAAACATGGGAGACATAGTTTTAGTTGCATACTTTTGAGTTGTTTTAGCTTAAATTAATTGCTTTTTAAGTTTTATTTTCACCATCACGTTTTGTCATCCCAATTATTTTCTTTCATCTTTGCGTTGCCGTGTGTATGCTTGAGTACGCCCTATTTTGGAATTCATACACATTCCTATAGCCATGCTCTACAGCTCCATTACCAGAAAGATTGACAGGAAGTCCATATTGTCCATATCCTGCACATCATAGATGAACTAAATGAAAGCAATGGTACACCTCAATAAGGCAGTGCATATTTAAGCAAACCATTAAATAGTTTTTTTTGTTTTTTGTTTTTTTCCGGGCCATCATACACAAATTATGGCCTTCAGTTTAGCTGTTCCATGTCAAGACATAGTCAAGACAAATCCATAAACAAGTTGTTATTGGATTTTCTTTAATACAGCATGCATCCACTGTAAATAGGCCAAGTATGAAAAGGGATGTCTGTGTTTGTATACATGTTGGTGTTTCAATCATGCTCATTGTCCTTAGCCAAATCAATCAAAAGTAACTTGGCAGTGTAAGTATTGTTTCTGATAATTGTGGTCAAGGTCGATGTCTCTTGACTTTGTATCACTGCTTCCATGTGTCTTCATGTACTTGCGACACTGTCTTTATTTGTGTCTGTAATTAGGCTCATCCACACTTTGTCAAATACAATTGCCGTAATCTTTCATGATAATGACACCTTAACAAGGAACATCTTTCAACGTTAGTATCTTGTATATTTCCATTTGCCCTCAGGCTGTAAAGTCTTTGAGGGAGTTGGTTGACTACTAGGGAAAGCTTTGTCACTGTCTGGTTAACCAGAGTGTGGGGTGCTGGTGATGGTCAGATGTCAGAAGATACTCACAGCCTCAGTGAGCGTTCTTCTCCACCTACAAGCGTATTTGACCTGTAAGACCTACAAGGTCCGGTGCCTGTGGCCGGAAGTTCACAGAACTCTTTGAGGATTCTGAGAAAGTTTGACATACACCTTCAGTTGCCTGTCTATTTCCAGAAGCTGTTGTACACCTCTTTTCTTAGGTACTATCAATGCACACAGTAGAGTGCTCCCATTGATAGACCATGCTTAGAGAATGTATGTGTTGCTTTTGCCTGTAGAAGTTCTTCCGTGCACACGTGCACACATGCACACTAGCTCTTGAAAGTGTGTGACTGAGTGCGTGTGTGTGTGGCGGGATGGTGTATCAAGCAAAAACTGTAGCTGCAAAGTGAAAGTGTTGTAAGTGTGGGTTAAGTCGTGGGTTAGCCGAAGCACTAGAGGAGGGGGAGGTGTGTAACTTCAGATGAGTGTGTGTAACCCACCTGATTCAGCTCTGTTCCACGACTAGTCTAAAACCAACCCACAGCTGCACATAACAGCCCCTACTTTATTGATAATGGTGCATGTGTAGTAGACACTTCTCAGTGATAGAATCAGTGTCAGTGATAGAGAAGACATAGCTTGTCTTTCACAAAATCCTGTGGTAAGGTTCCTCACATGAAATGCTATGACCCTAATGGCGTGTTTTGATATTTATAATAGCTACAAATGCACTTTGATATGTGGTATAAACTCATTGGCCAAGACTTTGACTTTCACTATTGACACTTTGATTGGAATTTCCCAGTCTGCCCTGCAGTAAATGTGTATAGCTGTGAGTCAACGTTGAGTCTGAAATGGTAAATTCAGCGAATTATGTTCTCTCCTTGTCGAGTCAGTTGCATGATAATGCAAACTGAAACATCAGAGAATTAACCTTAAGTTTGACAGGAGTTGGGGTCCTGAAGGAATTAAGGCCTCTTAATAAAAAAAACAACTGGCCAGCAAGACACAACGAGAAACGTAAAGATTTGTTCCGCCAAGAAATATATATTTCCCTCTTGATGGATGGTTGCCAAGTTACACATAAGCACAGCGACTGCAACTTTTGCATGGCATCAAACACAAATAAGCCAATCATAATCAATATCCAATATCAGTCCAATACCATGATAATATTTTGCAGTCACTGGATTCACGGCCTTTGGCAATCTGGCTCATTTCCAAGCAGGAAAGGATACTTTTGTAAGGACGGGATGCCTAAGTAAACATTGTCTGTATGTCTGTGTTGTGTTTGCATAGAATGGCATGTCTTTAATACTGTTTAATAACAGGGAGTGGAGGTTGCAGTTTCCTCCATAAGAAAACAAGACATTATCCCACAGAGAGACCTGAGAAACTGGAAAATACCCAAGATTTTCTATTCCATTCAGGACATGTTGACACACATTACTGTGCAGTGGCGTGTCACTGTTTGTCAACATTATTGTGAGTAGAGATAACTTGCTTTATTCATCTAACAAGACCATTCTGACTTGCACAACTGGCCTGCACTACTCCTGCAGCTGAGTAGTGATGACCAATATTTGAGATGACAGATTTCTGGATATTGAAAGTGTAACTTTGTTGGAAGAACTGACAATTATTGATGGCAAAACTTGAAGCATCTCTCTCAAACAGAATACATTTAGTGTTGGTTTATTATTTTGGACCAGTAAAACTGCATTAGAACTATTTGTGTTTGTTACAGCAGTTACTTATTAGACTACTTATTAGCACTTACTTATTAGACTTAAAAAGGGTTTTATAGCCAGAAATCTTTAGCTTTATCATTATTCTGTCCTTTTACAATGAGTTGCATTATGACATACTTTGGATTTCTAACTACAAAGAACTTTAAGACAGAAAATCTCCTTTTTGTTTTCCTGCAAAGCAGGTTGAGCTGTATACATATCATGTGTAGCTGTGATATTATATGTCACTTCTCTGCATATCATCTGGTTGTAATCTGCTGTTCTTCAACCCTCTAAATTGTGTTGTTCAATGCATGAAGGGAAACTCTGAGTATCAACAAATATCTGCATATCCATAAATGTATTTATAGAAAGGGTCAGTATAAATTTAGTAAAGGGGAAACATAGCTCTTATTTTCAGTCTACATACATGATGAAGACCCCCTACTCAGATTGGTCATATCTGAAAGGATTCTGGACAGTCACAACCACAGAATGGCAAGAGACACTTGTCAAAAAAAATTCCACATTTACATTTACACATATTGTCACCCCCCTCCCCACTCTACCCCGCCCCTACACGTCTTGGTCTTTCTGTGAGGTAGGGGGCGCGTTTGTGGGCTTAATGGAAAGTCCTGTCGCGTACAAAAACCACCGCAGCGTCAGCGAGGTGAGTCAGTGTTCTGAAGCTGACTACACAAGGAGCTGACAGACAAGATGAACATCTCCACTTTCTCCGTGTCCTGCCTGATCTCTATTTGTCTCATCATACCAGCTGGTAAGAATCAAAGTCCATCTGGTTGGATATGACAAAGAAAATATACTATCATTATACAATACAGGATGTAGTGATGTAATGAGTAAAAATAAAAACACAAAAAACACCCCCAAAACACAGAACTGTTGTTTTAATAAATTGTTTAGAGTGTAATACACATGTTGTAAGTATATCTCTACCTTATCAGTGCTTTTAATTCACCTTTTTCACTTTGCAGTAAGCTGTGCAACCACAGACTGTTGCCTCTACCTGTCTGCAGTGCGACCGAGAGACAGACATGTGAAAGACTACCACATTCAGCAAAAGGGAGGCCTCTGCCCCATAGACGCAGTGGTGTGAGTATAACCTTTTATTAGTGACAAACCCTCGGAAGGCTGTCACAGAAACACTTCATTTCACTCCAGCTCATCACTTCTGAGTAATGGTACCGACTCCTGAACAACAGAACAATGATACAATGCGTATGATCTTTAGCCACAATAAATTGACACATGGCAATGAATACAAAAGAAAGATGGAGTCTGGTTGTAGAGGTCTTTTGTACTCTTTGCTGCTTTTCTTCTGTTGTTCATCTCTGTCTTAGTAGTGAGAAGAAGACACAGAGTGTGCGAGAGATTTTACAGAGCCAAGCTTTTTTGCATGTATTTATGTTGTCATGGCTGAAATGTTATTAAGAAACCCATTCTCCTTTCTTCTCCATGCAGATTGCTGACAGTGAAGAAAATTAGGGTTTGTGCCGACCCAGAGGCCCAATGGGTGCAGAATATCATGACAAAAGTGAATAAGAAGAAGGAAGAGGCAAAGTCAGGAACAAGTATAAAGCCCAGCATTACTCTGAGCCAGCCGAGGAGACCGAAGGGAAAGGGCAGAGGGAAAGGGAAGGGAAGAAGGAGGGGTAGGAGGCAGAGGGCAAGGAAGCAGCAGACCCAACTGCTAACCACATAAATTGTAAAACATTTTGTTTTGTCGTGTATGAATATAGTGTATAGTGTAACCTCCACTTTGTGTTATTTTTGCACGTCTTTTGTAAATAAATATAAAATTTATGTATGTGAATATATACAAATCATACTGTGTTTGTGTTTTAATCATCTTAGAAATTTGTTTCTGTTACTGTTCATGTTTTGTTTAAATGAGTAATAAAGATTATTTACCTATACATTAAAAAAGTAATAGTCTTTACTCTCATCTCTTCACATTTGACTGTTTGGATTGGGTGTACTTTTCTGGACTTACATAGTCAAGGTATGTCAGTGTTAACCACAACATGCAGTGGTCTTTCTTTCATTGACAACCTTTTTTGTTGTCACTTGAAAGCCTCCTTTGCAAACCATTACCCAACCACAGTTGTACTGTGACCCAGATACTGAGATGGGCTCATGCCCTAAGCTCTTACGTAGTTAGACAGTCATGTAGACAATGGTTGCTATCCCTTGCTCTTCCATTTCAAAAAAATGCTATTCTGAAGACATCAACTCTGCAATTCTACATGGGCTCCTCCAGGGGGAAATATGTTACCATAAAACGGTTTCGGTCATCTCCTGCTCTAAGTGTCTCTATACAGGATTGTGTGATATTGCACTATAAACGCATTGGTCTTGAAGTCAGGTTGAGTTTCCGTAGCCAAAGACCAGAAATCACAATGGTCAGACACACTTTAAATAACATATTATATTGTTCAGTTACTTCAGAACATTAGACAGGTTATTCAATCTGGACTAGCACTGACGCTTACACATCATCCACTATTTTGGAATTATAATGCAATAATGAAATTGTGGTTTATCACAGTAACTGCTGATTTTGTCTAGCATGATCCTTGGCAGTTGGGTTGGCCCAAGGTTTCTTCCTAGACTAACTGCCACAAGGGAGCTTTTCCTTGTGTCTGTTGCTTTTGGGTGCTCCTTGCTGTAAAGTGCCATGTATTGTAAAAGATGCTGTATCAGTATAATTGAATTAAACTGAATCCCAGTCTTGCTCTGAGTAAACTCAAAGAAGACTTTTAGAGCACATAGGTAAAGACTACTGTGTAGGCTAATCGACTAAATTGGGGTGAACAAAGCATCTAGCATCTCTTCCATCATTTGTATACTTTGTATTTGCAGGAAATTATACAAAGATGGACCAACAAGCTATTAGAATACATTAAAGAAGATATAAATTGGCAGTTGGTGAGGTAGCTGAAGGTTTTTTTTTCCATTACTTGTTCAGTGCACAAAGAACCGACCCACCTTTCAGAGAAAGACCCCCTACAACACAGGAAATCCTTTTACTGTGTGGTTTTTGTGGCAAATAGGCTCACTGTGTGTATGTGTATGTGTGTTTGTTTGTGTAGTCATGTGTGTGCAAAAAGCTACACCCTCTAGCTACACTGTTATGTACCACATCTAAAATGGATGCACTGTAATTCATGCCTGTCACATGTGAGTATGTTGTGTTTATGTTGGAGTAGCTAACTTTTGTGTGTGTGTGTGTGTGTGTGTGTCAGTGCATCTTTGTATGAGTGCATGTCTGTGTGTTAGTGTGTGTGTGTGAAGTGTCTGCAATGTGTTAGTGAGATGGAAGGAGAGAAGAGGGTATGGTGTGAAAGACTGGGAATGGGAACCGTGTGTGTAGGTGGGGTGGCTGTGGAACAGGGAGTGCAGTGAAATGAAACACCTGCTGCTGGTGTCTGGTCTCATCATCGCCTGCGTAATGCTCTGAGAATCACACACCTGCTCCCTCATGCACAAGTAGAAGCACACACACACACACACACACATGTACAAACACACACAGGCTCTCTCATACACACGTACAGAGAGAAACAGGCACACTCTCACACATGTGCAACCTCACACACACTCATGATGTACACATTCACATGCATGCCGGCACGCACAGACAGACACACACACACACACAAGCACCCAATAACACGACATACAAATGCTCAATATTTCTCTATCACACAAACACACACACAAACACAATGACACATGTTCACAAACATGTGTGTGCATAGAAGCTATTTACTCAGATAGACAGTGCACACACATTAATCAATCACAGATTCTTTTGCTCCCAAAAGATTCTGCTGTTCCGCTGTTGTAGAGTGTGAGTGATGTATTCTGCTGTTCCGCATGCTGTAGAGTGTGAGGTGACCTTAGCCTAATGTGTAAACATTCACTGTATTGAACAAGGCATTTGTGAGTGCCATTTCCTAGACAGACACCTTTTATGAATGTGTACATGACCACAGTGAAAAAACAATAACATTGATTGCAAAGGTCTGCTCTTTATCCAAGAAAAAACACTAATATTATCACCATACCCACAGATACACAACCACAGACCCACATAATCTCGTTCCACAGATCACAGATCAATACAGAGACCTTCTCACATATATCCAGATGTCAGACACTGAGAAATATTACTGTGTGTTTACAACTAGGCCCACAAACCTCAGACACACTGGCGGCACTTGAATGGCCAGTCATCTCTTACGCTGGCTCCAGGAGTGGCCATACAAGTATGTTTGTGTATGGGTGCAAGTGTATTTCAGACAAAGGATTGTGTGTGTGTGTGTGTGTGTGTGTGTGTGTTTATACATAAACAATGGAGGACTGAATGGATTAATACCTGCATTGCACCCCAATGAATTCCTTTCATTCACTGTGTTGTCATTAAAATATTAAAGTGTATAATAAAGCCTTGCCTTAGAGACAACAAGAAAGGCTTGTGTATTACTGTAACTGCCTTTCAGGAATCCATTGTGCAGCTTAATTCTGCTAGAACAGACAAAGACTATAAACGAGCCTCTCTCCTCCTCTAGTGGACAAAGCAGGTAAGCTTTATATAATTAGGAATGTTAGTTAGAAGTCTGTAGTGTTGACTTGGCTGACTTGGTGATAATTGGCTGCTAATCTGTTTTGTGCACGGTTTCTGTAATGTTTGTAATGTGTTTATCAAAGCTGAGTCCCATTTACAAGAGGTGTGTTCCAACCTGTTTAACAGAGATATGGCTGTGCCAAAAAGATTGGGGCTTTTGGGGTGCCAAGAGGTTAAATGGGGTCTTTCCCAAAGGACAGCATTTGAGGTTTTGGTGAAATCCGTCTGCATTTGGTGCCTGTCTGGCATGTGTGCTTGTGTGTGTTTGTGTGTGTGTGTGTATATGTGTGTGTGTGAGTGTGTGTGCTTGTAAGGATAAGCAGATGTGTGTATATGTTTGTGGGCTTGTTTGCATGTGCTTGTTTCCATATGTTTTCACATAAGTCTCTGTTTGTGTATGATAACACCACCCTGTTTGCACTGAGGATTTCCAGGGTTAACCCAGCTCCTGACCTGGATCTAACTCTGTTTGGTAACATGCCCCTACAAATGTGTTAGTGTCGAGCACAAGGTCCTGACCCTGGTGACCTCTGAGGGTCTTAAATGAGAGATAGAGTCTGGCTTCCGTCTGTGTTTATTCACTTTAATGGCTGGTGTGAAAGCAAAGCCTCAACAATTAACTGGCACACCGCCCAATCACTGATCAGTGATTTAAGCTTTAGACATATTGACTACGTTTCACTTTCAGAACAAGCCAGTCTATACTCTTTAATCTGAAATGTTTAAGTGCCATCTCACCAAATAAAATTGGATATTTTACTCCCAGTGCTTTTGTGCGGGCTATAAAAAATATAAAAAGAATGTAATCATTTTTTTTCCTGTGCCTTTGACTACATTCTAAATCAGCTCACTTTAACAAGTACATTGCAACAATGACCAAAAATCTTTTTGTTTTACTTTAACAAACTGATATATTTTTAAAGGGAAATATAAACTTGTAATATAAGCATTACCATTACATGGTTTAAAATATACATCGAACTCAGTCTCTTTCTGAAGATAGGAGTCAGTTCTAATTAGCCAAAAATATTCCCCTCCTTCCAGGATTGGAGCAGGTTAAATGGATTGAATTGTGTTATTGGTACAACAAAAGCAGTCGCCGCTGGTAGTCTTGCCCACGTCCTGCATAGACACATATCTGATCTCAACGTATTGATTGAATTAGCCTCAGCAGCTGTTTGGTAATGAGATTTAGAGTAATTTTGAAAGCTGGCTAATGCCAGAACATTTGGGATTGATTTGTTTGGCTTCTTTTGCATGGCTCAGTAATGACAGAAACAATAGAGATTCTTTTAGGAGGGCTATTTTGAGGCACAAAAAGAACACATGCTTTTCGTACTCTAACATCACCCCTGCTCTCTCTCTTTCTCTCTCTCTCTCTCTCTCTCACACACACACACACATACCCTATTTTAGATACAAGGCCTATATCCTTAAAACAAGTACCTTGTGCTTTACAAATAAACAAAAAAAACAAAAACAAAACAATGGACACAAAACACAAACACCACTTTCGGACATAAAGCCTTAAGAACACAAATGCGAACACAGAGAACTGTTCACCTGCTTGAACATAGAGTACACCTACAACTGTACACCTACTACTCTCTCTCTCACTCACACACACACCTTGTATGGCTAACGATGTTTTGTGTATTGCTCTTTATGCAAAATTTGCTGTTTTGACTTTGTTTTGACTGTTAAGTTTGTGAGTACACCTTATCCTAAACACATCCATAAATCATTCACTTGCACTTTTAGCAAGCTAGTCTTGTAAGATGAACTTGTTTTAATGTATTTGCTGATTCTGGGTGAAATGTGTGCATGTATGCCAGATTGAGCAGGCATCACTGGCTTGGCTAATAGCCCATTGTTCATGGTCTCAACCAGCAGCCAAAAATAGCCTTTCCTTGAGTTTTAGACTTCAGTTCAGTTCAAGGCAACTGTGGGCTTAACTATTGTAGTGTGGGTCAGATGTAGTATATGGCCAATTAACTAAAGGCAGTGAGATTAACTCAGGCTCTTTCTGTCAGTCTTTATTCCTAAGTGATTTAACCTATTCTAACACTTCCTCTGGGCTTATGCTAAGAGTATAACCTGGGCCAGTTACTTGAAGAAAACATACTTTTCAAGTAGTTCCATGAAACAAATGATTTGTACAGAGCTAAAGCTGTTTGCAAAGCAAAAATCAACGTTCCCTTTCTGCTGTCATCCAGTCGTTCAGATTTAAGAGCCGTGGCACTGTGTGAGTGTCCACACGTCAGGCCTGTCAGCCCTGTCAGCCCCGGCTGTGGGTTGAACTTGGCCTCTGCTCTTTCGAGGCTCAGTCACGTTTAGCTCATGGACCTCTAAAGCACCCCGGGATCACCACGCTCAATTGGGGAGCAGAAAGGAGGCCATCTGGGCAAGGTTAACCCGGCGCTCGGTGAGCTCTGAGTAGGCACAGGGAGCTGGCAGGGGCCCCTGGCAGTGACCCCGGGGCCCGGAGCTCTGAATGGGAGTCTTGCCCTGTCTGCCGGGGGCCGTGAGCCGACTGTGGGGCCCCCTCCGCCCCTCCAGTGACGAGCCCATTGTGCTTGGTGTCTCTTCCCACACTCCCTCTCACCTCTGGGAGGGAGGGGTCTGCCGGGGGCCAGCGATCAGCCAGCGGGGCAGCACAGTTAGGCACAGGGGAGGAGGAGAGGATGAGGACGGCACAAAAGGGGGGTTGTATTGTTTTTGTTTGGTTTGTGTGCAGAAGTCTGTGAAAAGTAATATTTATACAATTGACAGACCTTCAGCTGTCACGGTTTGGTCTTCCTCAACATTTAGGGATGTCAGAGTTTCTCTGTGTAGTCTATGACAGCATAGCAACGGGGCTCGGCTGAAGTGTGAGGGAAAAGAGAGAGGAAAACACGGACAGAAAACAGGGAGTGACCAGACAGACAAAGCCATAGTTTGAATATGAGCATAAAAAAACAATGGAGGGAGGAAGAAAGCATCTGGAATGCAAAGTGGAAGAAACAGACAGGGCTGGGGGGGCCAGACAGAGCGAGAAGAGAGTGAGAAAGAGACAGAGAGAGAAATTGGGGGGGGGGGGGAGACAGAGAGAGAGAGAGGGAGCTCTGAAATTCTGTTTGTTTTTCAACTTCTTCCTCCATCCCCAAGGCTGTCATTAACGCCAGAAGATAAGAGTATGAACCTACTTCACACACACACACACACACACACACACACACACACACACACAGTCACATTCAAACCCAGGCACATACATTACTTTGGGAACAGAGTGGTTCTTCTCCCCCCAGTTCTCTGAACTAGCTCAGGTGTAGTCTGAAAGGAAATAATTATTTCAGGGCAACTGATGGCCTGAATAGCGAGAGATAGGCCATGTATGTCATGGTGAATTCCCTCTCTCAAGATGGACTTTTCGAAAGAATGGATCAGTGGGATGTTTGAGTCCTGCTTTCAAATACTCCTTAGAGGTCCATCCATCACAGCTGGAGAGAAAATGTTTTGGTGACTAAGAGTCACCCTTGATAGACAGTGTGGTTCAAAAGTCACCCTCCCACCCTCCAATTCTAGCACCACCTCCGGCCTCCTCGCCATGGTAACAGATCTAAGATGGACAGTCCAATGGTGGCATATGACAGACACTGGCAGTTCACAAGAGGTGCCGCTGGGACCATTTAGTGACAAGCCACCATATCCCAGGGCAAAAGGCCCTCAGCAACTGGTTGCCAGACATGAATCATTCCATCAAACACTTTGGACTACCACAGGAAGATAGAGATAGGCATGCCATTTTTCTATGTACAAGGGCTATTGTATGCTATGTACTCAGACTTACAGAATAGGCCATACACTGGCCATACACAAGAGAGAAATAGACCAGAAGGAGTCACTTTTGATAGGTGTTGGACACAGCGTAGTCTTTCCTGACTCCAAATGAACCCTCTCTCTTGTATGCTTCAATCTTCTCCACTTAAGGCAGAATCTTCCTCTGACAGCTTTGCTGGAGCAGAAAGAGAAAGGAGGTTAAAGAGTGCCTTTAAATATGCATCAACGTCAGCGCTAACTGTGGAAGAATGACACACACACACACACACACACACACACACACACACAGACACCCATATGAAAAAAAACATGCATGCATGCATCCACAAACTAGTAGACGCATTACCCAGCTCTCTAAAATGTGCATTCACTCTAGACAAACACACAGGCACAAACACACACACACACACACACATACACACACTCTAGATGAGGTGGCGCACTGTCTCTTTGTTTAAGTAAAGTGCATGGTCCTTAACCTCCATGGAAATGAAGCCTGCTGTGGTTCATTAACTCTTCCACAAAGCTGCCACTACAGCAGCGTAGGCATGCTGACAAGTCACTCATTCTCTGTCTCCCCTACTCACTATCTAACTCTCTGTCCTGCCTGTCACCCTCAGTGGGTGTGCAGTCATTTCAACATGTCAGACTGACAGAGAGAGAGAGAGAGAGAGAGAGAGAGAGAGAGAGAGAGAGAGAGAAAGCATTGTACAATTTTTAGTGTGCAGTGAGACCCAGAATAATGAATGCATACTCCTCTATGCACACCACATGCACACGTGTGAACACACAAACACTACACATACATACACATTATCACACACGTGCACACACACCTCAGGCCCCAGGCTGATTTTCTGTCAGACATTGTTTGGGGGATTATGCAGTAGAGACATCTCATTCAGACTCTCAGCCTGTAGATATCAAGGACACATTGAATGGGAATGTTTTAAAGAAAAAAATAACTACATAAATACATCTTATTTCAAGTATTACTTATTTATGATCATTACATTGAACTTGAACGAATAGGTCCACTGATCCGCTGTTTCATAACTTGATAGCGGTAGCGGACGACTTTTCTCTGGATTGAACTTCATTCCCTGCTACGGGAAGACTCGGCGAGGCAGCGAGAGTGACTTCAACCCAAACACACTCGTGGTTATCTACGCATACATAATCGCCCCTGGCACGGGCTGACGTAACGCGCCGCCCTCGCCGGCCCAGAAACGGCGTGCATTATTTAGAATGGCAAAGCAAACAGCGATCTCAGGCTTGGCACTACCTCTCCCAATGGATGCGCTGCTCGCAGTCAGGGTCTGCCAGTCCATCCACAAAAGGAGATTCCATTCGCCATACAACGTTGTTATTTTAGCCCCTGCAGAGGAGGTTGCTGAAAAATAAAACCATAATATTAAAAACTCATAAACATGGACAACAGGCTTAGGTGAGAGTACACTAACAGAATTGTTCATCTGTTAAATTAGGCAGTTAATAAATGTTAGGCAGCGCAATAAATGTAATTTAATTGTGGTAATATAACAATGGAAATAGCAAGATTGGTTTTACGGACATCAAGAATGAAACCATGTACAGCCTACTTCTAATGGCATAGATAAAATTATCTAGTGCACTGTCTTGTGCAAATATGAAAATCCTTTCAAACGAAATTATCTAAAATCTGTCGCGCGCGCGCACACACACACACACAGAGAGAGAGAGAGAGAGAGAGAGAGAGAGACATTCGGCCACTCCTGTTGTGATTGACAGTGCAACGGGCTCGTGATGGATCCTCCTTCCCCACGTTCGTTCGCTCCGCGCGCCACTGGCCCAGCTCTCACCAGTTCACTCGCGCTGCTGAAGGCTTGGTAACGCAAGTTTGCGCTCAGGGATGCGGGCGCAAGGAGACGCCTGATCATGGCTTTATATTGGATATATCCGTCCATTTTTATCCTCTACGTTGTCAGGCCGTGCCAGGGATTGAGGAATTACCCAGAGAATGAAGGTAAGAAATATGTTTTATTCCCTCCTAAAGTCACCGCTAGCGCGGCTCCGGTGGCACTAGCGAACAAGCTTATGATGGAAGAAGCCCCACATATCAGTTGGGGTAAGTCTCATTGTAGGTACTGCGCCGGTTAATATTACGTAAACTTAGGCAATCACTGCTTCTACCCAATCACTGTTTCTACTGGAGCGTGTAGTGATGGGTCGTAGCTGAGGTGCCAGTTAATTTCGTAGACAAATGAGTAGGCTAATTGCGCAAGTGAAGACACGGTACTGGCTGAGAAACCCAACCAGTGTGTATATGATTAAACATAATGTTAAGAGTTCCATGAAGCTAGGCTACTTGTGAAAAGACATAACTTTCTGAAAATAAATCTCCTTCGCATCTTGTTAGAGAGAAACGTTCGCCCTGTGTGTTTAGCTGCCAAAGCTACATGTCTAGTCTATTCCACGTCACATTGAAGTCCCAACATGAACATTAACATTAACTGCTAATCTAGTTTCAACAGTCGCTGATTTGATAAATTTGCAGTTATCAGTGTTGTGGATAAATTACAGATTCAATTACGACTTTTTGTTATATTTATCAGGTTTACATTGAAGGCCAAGGATAGGATATCCATCAATACAAGATATAGGCCTATCCATCAATACAAGATTCTTTTCCCTAAACCACTTCATATCGTATCTACAAGTAGCCTACTTGGCAAGTATTTACTAAGCTTGCTATGGCAGACGCGCGCCGATAGTAATGACTTTTGTGGCACCCATGATAGCCATTGAGTCTATTACGGTTTGTGAAATATTTGCAAGCCACTTTATTAATGAAATGCTGTACATTATCTTGATGAACACAGTGTGGGCCTAAAATTACCTTTAAGTTGTCATGGTTCAACGATGGAGTCAACCATCTGAATTGATTTAAAAAGTAAAATCCAGAGGTAACATCTCCACAATGCTTTGGTCAAAGGTCCACCAAGACTAATATGAATAAGGAGCATAATATGAATAAGTAGCAAATTCCCGGTTGTTTCCTTTAACCAAACATAGCCAAACTGACGTCGTATCTGGTCGTAAACGTTCCTGAGACACAAAGCAATGGAGGGGGGTAATCTAAGTTTAAAACAAATAATCGACAATTGCTGAAACCAGGTAAACTAATAGGGAAAAGTCAGTTTGACACAACACAAGACTCAAAAAATGTGGTTGATGCTCTATTGACGAAACCACTTTTTAAATCACCGCTGAACCACTGAAAACACACAACTTGCTCCTTAGCCTGTGAGGATTCTTACTGATTGTGGTTCCCTCTAATCCAAGGTACTCGGGGACTACTGAAGGTTAAAATGGAGAGTAAAGTAAGCACCGCAAAATCAATGACAGGCTCACCAGGGTGTACTTTTCATAGTGCTGCAGGCTTCACAAGCAGCAGCCCCTTCTCTCTCTCTTGCTCTCTCTCACTGTGATGTGCCATTGCACAACATATGATACCATTTTGTAAATTTCCAGTTGACAGTGGATTACTGGTCAGTGGAGATTGGTTTGAGTCTCTATCCAGCTGAATTAATGCAGAAAGGATGCACAAATAAGTAATCAGTTACATTCTGCACTTCCTGCCATCACCAGTAGGTGGTATTCCAGACGCAGTGTTACACATAGATGTTTATGTGTGATAAGGCACCCAGGTGTTCCCTCTTGTATAGCACGAGAATACGAGCACCAAAGCCTTTGATCCCAAATTGAGTGTTATGTGTTTGTGTTTTAGGTTGTTGTTATAGGTTCATCCCTGCTTTTATGGTCCAGTTCTAAGTGATTTACTATGGCTTCAAAATCAAGCCTTTGTTGCTGAAGAGCAACCCTTATTGAAGCCCTGACTCTTGCATTCTTTCAATGAGTGTCAGTGTGTCAATGTTCCATGCTTCTCAGCACTTCTGTCTACCATGTGCTGGAAAACAAAGGAGCCTGGTTTGCAAAAAACAAAACAAAAATCTGTGTCTATAACCCTTTTGCAGAGTGTGTTAGTGTGTGTGGCTCATATTCCATCATTTAGCTGGGACTCACTGACAAACAGTCAGGTGCTTTCTAATTCTCCGCTGCCATTGATTTCTAGTCCCACCATTCTGGTTTAGATATTTTCACAAGTTGCATACTAAACTGTCAACAAAGTGCCCAAGGGCTTGCATTCACAGTAAAACGGATGGTGACATACAGTAGTCTGAATGCATTTATCCATGATGGTCTACCAGCTTCTCTTGTCTATGTGTTTTTTCTGTCACCATTTCAGTTCTAAAAGCAAATATGCACTCCCTTGTCTTCTATGTACAAAACCACCTGTTAAACACTGAAGAGTGCCTCACAAAATTGTCTCAATCATTTTTTAAATGGTGCGGCAGCCAACCAGGCATTGTCAGTGGATTATAGCCCCCTGGCTGTGCCTCTGTATTTGGCAGGCATGGTGATGGAGCTCCCCTTATTAGCTTCTCCTTTCGCGAGGACGCCCGCTGAGGAGGGGCTCTCTTCTCCGCCTTTGTTTCGCCGTCCTCGGAGTTCGGCCCGGGTGATTAGCATGAGAAAAGGGCCCCTTTTATTCCCTTGCTCAGCCTGACTCAGAGGCCTGGTCTTAAAAACCGAGAGCCCCTGTTCTTTCCAATCTCCGGGCAGGGACGAATTGAAGGGTTCGATGTATAGCAAACTTGGATCTGCTTTTCTCTCCCCTCCTCTTTTCCTTTTTGTTTCTGGGGTGGTAATGAAGGCTGCGGGTCTTTGTGTGGGTTCCTTGGGTTTTCTCTCGCATTAGAAAAGGAGCCCTCATTTGCACTTATATTGGGAGGGTCGCCGATTGTTGACAGATTTTGGCGACATGCTAATTTGAGTGGGAGAAGAAAAGGTGCATTGATGATGACATTATGTTGGGAGGGGTTCAGAAGTGACCGACTGGAAATTGCTGCCAGTTGTTTATTCAATTCAGCAGTCATTTTAGGCCAGTGCCCAAAAGCAGTCAAAGTTAAGGACCTAGAAAATACCCTTGAGTCAAGCTGAAGAATTCTCCTGTTTTTTTATGGCCCTTGGATGCCGGACAGTGTTTTTGGCCTCTTGAAATCATTGCGGTTCAGACGAGAATAAACAGAACACACTGGCAGACACGGAAGGCGGTCAGTCTGAGCGAGCGACTGTGGAGAAATTGAATGGCCAGCGCTAGTTGTGGTTTTTGGCGTCTCAGAGTTAGCCCAGCGCGGCGGGCTGAATGGTATTGTTTCAGCTGCCCGCTCCTCACCCCATCCCCCTATGCAAGTTTCTTCTCACTTGTGATACAGTATTCAGCAGGTCAATCTTCAAGCAGGGAGGACGTTGACTCCAGAACTTGCAGCTGGCCCTTGCTGCCTGCCTTGGCAAACAGCATATACTCCATCCCTTCCTCATCTCCCCCAGAACTTGAACAAGCCCCTCTCGAGATCAAAGGGTCTGTTTGAGGGGAGAGGGGCACTGTGGCCTGGGGGGTTTCAGACGAGACAAGAGCGGAGAGGTGGAGTGATGCACTGCCAAGGAACATGTCTGCTTGTCAAAATCCCTGCAAGGCTAGCAACACAGAGACACAGGGAAGGATTTTTTTTTTCTCTCTTTCTCCTTGTCCCCCCCCCACACAGACACACACCAGATTGTGGAACACAGCGAACATTCCCATAATTTCTGGACATATTAGTGGAGGTTTCTCTGCCTAGTCGTTTGCCAGAATTTTCTGCAATGGTGATCCTCATTTTTCTTTTGGCTCTGATGCTGGCTAGATCAAATTTCTGCTTGGTTCAAGAAATAAGACACTGCCAGGTCACAGGTCACCCACCACCAATCCAATGGTCTGGTTTGACCTTTGTGTTATTACACCGCCATTATCAGTGTTGTCGTCTAGCATGGTGTAATGGTGTCCAAACTGTCTGGCTCGGTAAGGTAAATGCACTCTGGTGAAACGTATCCACATCAGAAGGTCAAACTCTGTGTGTATTTGGATATATGTACGTTTGGTTTGTGTGTGTGACTGATATACTGATTTCTGTCCTCTTGGAATCTAATGGTTTTCTTGAAACCTTAATTCAAAACAGGGCTTTTCTGGTTTGTCCATCTCATCAGCTTACAGCTTTGACTACAAAAGCAAATGGCATACATTTTGATATTTGGTGGTGGGATTTGAACTGTGTTTGCAGTAATTTGTGGAAGGTGGGGAGTGCTTGTCTACTCCCCTTTGTAATAAGAAAAGATGTTACAAATGTTGTTTAGTTGCTGGTTCCATCAGTGCATTATACATAACTGCTTGAATATGCTTTTAGGGCCTGAGTCTGGCTGTCAGAGATCACTGTGAAAGCTTCATTTTTTTCTGGGTCAGGGAGCATAAGAGGAAATCTTTGGTGAGGGGCGCATCGCAGGGGTGGCGGAGATCTGTGTTTTGGGATGATGACATCACCTCCCATGGGTCCTGAGGTGAACGCTGCGAACCGGCTGCTAATTGAGTCTGGTGTTGTTTAGTGCTGTTACCTCGCCTGGGTGCTCTCATGGGACCCTCCTCTGTGGCACGCCTTTGAGCTCTGTGCAACCCTAGACCTGGTTAAGTGCCAGGAGGACTTAATGAGATACGCATATGTCACTAGATGCAGTTATATGCCTCATTGTGCTGTATATGTGCCGCCTACACCAAACCACTAACAGATAGAGAAAATGGTTGCAATGGCAGGTGGGTTCAGGCAGCTAGCAGCTTGTGTGCATTTATCTGTGTGTGTGTGCACGTGTGCATGTGAGAAACTGGATGGGTGTATATTTTATGTGGGAAGGTGTGTTTTATAAGCACAGATCCCCAAAGGACTTCCCATCACCTCCCATGTCTAGAGAAAATATAGACTTTGCTCTTTTTCCTGCTGCGTTCAACACAAACTTGTTTCCTTCACTCTCCTCCTCAGTTCTCCCAGGCAGCGTTGGCTGGAGCCTGACAGTCATCTATATATTATCCACCCACTGCTGACACACACTATTAGCAGGGGAAATCATGCTGACCTTCCTCTTAATCATCTCAATGAGCGTCTTTTGTTGGAGGAGACACTCGGAGTGGCTGGCTGGGAGGTCCTTTTCTTCCTCCTTCCTGCCCACTGTCCATTAAAATACTTTTTTTTTTACTTTACTTAGTCACTTTTTTTATTTATAAGTTTTTCCAACTGCTCTGTTTGCAGTTTTCCATTCACATATTATGCCAGTCAGTCACTGAATGATGGTTGGGCTTTTTAAGGGTAGTGTTTTTGGAGGTTGGAGGGATGTGTGTGTGTATTGGGGGGGGGGACAGAGGCCTCCTGGATGTCTCTCAGCTTGAGAAACTTCCATCTGATAGCTTATCTGATTGACTTGGGATCTGGGGGTCTTGCATGCTGTGATAACTCTGACAGGCCTCTCTTGTAATCGCTGATATCTCGCTGGAGCCTGGGTTCCTGCCCGCCAGCAAGCATCCTTGTGGAGGATGGCCAAAGATAATACATTTCCAAGACCACACATCAAGACTTCCTGTCAACACTCGCTTTTTGTGTTTACTGCTTTTCTATTTTTGTAGCATATAGTTTGCAGTCCGGCTGAACAGTCCTGTGTTACTGTTGAGCTGAGGCGAAAGAGTGCATGGCGGCAGTGAAAGAGGAGAGGAGAAGCGAGGCGAGGAGAGTTGCTGGGGCTTTTGGGTCATGCGGGTTTCAGGCTGTTAGATGTCTAGTGTGAGGCCAGACAGTTCTGTGCATTTGGGGCCCACTGGGCCTTGGTTCTGAAGTCTCGCACTGACAGGACGGATGTCCCTCTTGGCCCAGCTGGGAGAGATGAGCCCCTGCAGAGCTTCGCTCACGCTGTCTCTTTCGCTCATCCTTTTTTTTCTCTCTCTCTCTCTTTCTCTCTTTTCATTTTATTCTTTGCTCACACCCACCGTGCACTGGGGCTTCCCATAGGAGCAGGCCTATGACTTTGCTTTGACTTTGATTGACAGGGGAGACTGATGCACATAGTGCTTGTCTCTGAGTTACCACCAACACATTTTACTGAATTTGCTATCAGTATTGAGCAGTATCGAGGCCGTGGGAGAGCATTTGCTTTTCATGCCAAAAATTGTACAGTGTGCAGCTCATAAAACATAACATAGAACAATTAGTACTTTTAACAACCCCTCCCACTTTCCCTGACAATGTGGGGGCCTCAGACATTGGTGGCTGCAAAGTGAAAGTTTCTGGATGGCCTGAAAACTGCACCATGGATTTACTGAAATGAATAAATAAGTAAATGAATTTTACTTTATCAGACCATGCCATGATAGCATGCTGAAGCATTTTTGCTGAGGTGAAACATTACTCCTAGGCAATGTTGTGGGCTAATAAGGGGTTCCTCTCCTTGTTAATACGAAAACATTATGATGCACCCTGATGTTCCGTCTAGACAACTATCAGCTGCTGCCAGAATAAGATGCCCTGAGGTTTGCTGATCAGCAGCACTGAGCTGTGGCATTCCTACAGAGATTGAATAGTGCTGTGTAATCTTTGTTTTGGTACAAACCGACCTTGAAATACTTGCAACAGAAGAAACAACCTTATTATGAGACAATATCAAAAATGGCTAGGCTAAGTGAGTAAAGTTAGCATGTGAAACAACTAGTGATGGGCTGGCTTTCCATGAATGGTCGCTGTACATGCAGTGCAAACATTAAATGAAAAAGTGAATGCAAAGCTGCATTCAAGACAGCACATCAGTGAAAGTAAGACAGAAAAGTTTTGCTTTTTTTGTTTTTTGCCACAATCAATACCTTTATGTCTGGAGGGCCATTTACAACATCTTATGTCTCTTGAGACTGAGGAGTGATGGCAGTGTGAAAAAAATGCGCTCTGTGATAGCAGCAGTTTGAAAACACACTGACCGTGAGATGGGTCCGACTGGCAATGATGGAGTGTTTGAACACACCTCTTTTGTTTATTTGAGGAAATGTACCCTTTTATTGCACAGAAAAAAAATCTGTGGATGAACAAGCTTAAGTCTATGTACTTAAAATTTTTCAGAATTTTGTGTTTCGCCTGTTCCTTTCACACTGACCGACACAGGGTTGGGTGTCCACTCAACCCGCCAATCGACCCATCTTGGACCGTGCTATCAAAGCCGAGGCGTGTTCAGTGTGAAAGGTGAGCCACATCTGACCTGGGGTTAGCTGGGTGATGACCATCACCAGTGTAACCTTCCTTCCTTTTGTTAAGGAGGCGTATTCATGTCAGTGTCATGCTAACTGTGGTTTCATAGTTTTCTTAGGCTACTGAGAGCTTTACAGTTGTATTGGCTAGCGCTGGTAGGCATTTGTTGGTTGGAGGCTACCTTTGAAAACACGAATGAGCTAATGAGCTTCATGTCAAGAGATACTGGCAATATGGCCAGCAAAACTAACTGCTTGTCCAACATTGTTGTACAGCTAGCACACATAACAGAAGGAGGCTCTGCAGAGCTTCCTCTGTTGGCTACCCTGAGCAACTCCCCTAACTCCTCTCTCAACACGGAAACTCTGCTTTAGGCAGAGAACATGCCTTGCATTCACACTGCTCGATCAATGATGAACTTGCAATTTCGGCCCCGGAATGTAGCGGATTCCAGTATGAAAAGGCGTAATGTATCCTCCTGTAAATGCAGTAAAGTTGAACTGAGTTATCAGAATAGCAGGAGATTGTCAAACCACCTAGGCATGATATCTGCCCAAACACAAACACACAAACTCTCTCTTTCTCTCTCTCTCTATCTCTCTTTCTCTCTCTCTCTCTCTCTCTCTCACACACACACACACACACACACACACACACACACACAAACAAGGAAAAACAAGATTCTTTTTCTTGGCAGGACCACTGTGTCCACTGAGTGAGTGTGAGTCACTCTGTTTAGAGTATAACTGGGTAGTGTGTGTGTGTGTGTGTGGATGTGCGAGTGTGTGTTCACATGCATGTTAGCCTGTCTGTCTGTGTGTGTGTGTGTGTTTTGCGATCTGGAGAGTGAGAGGTAGCTCCACATGAGAGGAGATGGAAGAGGAGGGACTTGAGGTTTGGATGTGATTAAAAATTAATCACGGCGGGTCGGCAGGCCTGTAATTGGTTTGGATGGGAACGGAGAGGGAGCAGGAGTGGGAGAGGGAGCAGGAGTGGGAGTGGAGAGGAGAGGGTGAGGAGGCGGTGGTGCAGCCCAGGGCCTGGAGGGGAAGCTGCTGCACTGATATAAATAACTGCAGCATTTCTATTTTAGCTGCTCCAAGCTCTGTCCCTCTCTCTCTTTCTCTCTCTCTCTCTCTCTCTCTCTCTCTTTGTCTCTCTCTCTCACACACACACACTTACACACACACACCCTTTCCCCTCTGAAATATTGTCTGAGGACCAGATTTTCTAGTTTGCCTGTGGTTGCAAAGCACAGCACAGCTTAGCACAGCATTACCGTTAGCGCAAGACTTGGTGTAGCATGTCTTTGCCATACAGTAAATGTTTATATCACAATCATTCAAAACATCTAGGTTATATGATATCTGAAGTGTTCATTAATTCATAATTGTGAATAATGTTTGAGCAAATGTGAAATGCACAACCTCTTGTGTGTCTGTTTTTTTTTAATCTGCCCCTCACTCTTCTTCTCTCTCTGTGTTTCTCAGTTACACTGTTGGACTCTGTGTCGGCACTGGGGGATCTGGGCTGGGAGGCCTATCCAGCGGAGGGGGTGAGTAACACTAGTCTAACTGACAGTAATGACTTCCACAGACATAGGTCACATCCTGAAGTTCAGTGGCTACAAATGTGTTCCTACTGGTCATTTGATTCTATAGATGTACATTAGACAGGAAATGACATTTATTCACCAGGCTGGTACTTTTTATCCAGCTGACACAGTATGCAGTACTAGTTTAGAGCAGAGCTAGCGGTTAGCACAGCGTGTTTGTGTTAGTTGTCCTGAGAGTGCAAATAGGAAATCAAATTGCTTCAGAGAGCAGAGCAGAGAGCAATTTGTGACCAGATCCAGCCAGTAGCAATTTCTCTCAGAGACTTGCATGATGGACATGGTGAGGTCTTATCACGCTGTGACCACTCCTGACACCTATGGCATTGTCGTGAGCAAAGCAGGCACGCTGGTGCCATTCTCCCCACAATGGACTATGCCAGCGAATGTGAGCGGGCATCAGACAACAGACATCATCCCCCGTAGGGTATTTTTGGTGTCTTTTTGATGGGAATGGCCTTTGTGAGTTCCTGTGTGTTATTATCCATGCTAGCATCATGCAGTAGTCACTCACACTCATCTTGCCCCTCCCCCCTTTCCACCCTCCCTTCACACAAAGCTCAGTGAGAGCCTCTCAGGGTGGCAGTGACCCATTTTTTTCCCTCAAGACGACATATTGCCGCCTGCGGTCAATTCGTTACACTGGCGGCAGCTTCTGATTAGGGCCCTTGGTTGCCAGTCACCCACACCTGAAGACACAAACCCCAACTCCCTTCAACCACCACCAGCACCGCTATGGGTTCAGCTCACCAGGGTGTCCAAGACGAGGAGCTCATTTTCCGGAAGATCTCTTCAAATCTGCAGGAAGCCAAGCCAAGCCAAGCTCATTTTCCGGAAGATCTCTTCAAATCTGCAGGAAGCCAAGCCCCCCCCCCCATGCAGCGGGAGGTCCTACTTCATCAAACACTTTTGTTACAGTCAGAAATCTTTGATGAAAAGTTGATGGTGGATTACTAGACAAGCAAACAGCTAGCATATTATCCCACTCTTGCTCTCTTTCTCCTGAGTGTTCTTTTTTCTGGCAGACCTGACTCGGCTGGAAAGTAAAGCTTGGGACCACTCAAAAATTAGTGTGTTTGAAGAGTGATTTGGAAAGGCGTCATTATGTGTCGGGGCCATCAGTTGTAATGCGCACATAAATTTGAAAAGAAAGTGAAACCTCCTTGAATGGCAAACAACTTTGAAAGGCATACTGGGGTAGTGCTTATTTTTTTCGCAGCCAGCTGCATCTCTTTCCCATCAAGCTGACATAAAAAGCAAAATGGCAGCAGTTAATGATAGTATAAAAGTGGCGCTCTAAAGCCATTACTTTTCCCTCCAGAATGTTCCGAATGCCGACAAAAAAGATCTGTTCTCCTGGTAGAGGATAAAATGCATTAAGGTGAGGTGAAGGGACCATCAAATTCCCCTACACCTCCTACCTCCCCCCACCCCCACCCACCCACCCATTCTCTTTCCTCACTGCCTCTATCCTGTGCCGCAACAAATTACCCATTCTCATCCGGAGCATTCTGCCACCAGCACCCCGTGACTGACAGCCAAATCTCTGCGCTCTGATTAGTCACCGAGATGCTTAACGCGATGCATCCGCCCGCTTCTGGGTCACTACCTGTCAAGTGCACTCGTGCCTCAGATGGCTCTGGCAATTTCTGTCAACACACCCCTCTCCTGACCTCAACCCACGCCTGCCGTCTCTCCCATAGCTGTAAGCCATAGCTGGAGAGCCAGAGTAATCAGACAGGCAAAGAGGAACAGTGCCCTCTTACTCTGGATGTACCACCTCATGTGATTCAGTATATGTGTCTTCCTGTCTTGTCCTGATTAAAGGAAAGAGATAACGAGAAGGATATTATGCTTTCTGAGTATAAATGCTGAAGCCTCATAGAAACTATGAAATCAAGCATGTCAAATATTTTTGTTATAAATTCACTGTCATAAAAAAATAAAAAAAGATATTTGAAGCATTATTCAATATCAGCAAGTTTTTTTGTTTGTTTGTTTTGTTTAATCAGACATGAGGGTGAAAGCTCTAGTAGGTTATGGGAACGTACTCGGCTTGTGTATTATACAGCTTGATGTGTTTATGTGTCAGTTTGTCACTGATCCCATTTGTTGTCCTCTGTGTCAACTGCAGTGGGAGGAGATTAGTGTGATGGATGAGAGGAACACACCTATGCGCACCTACCAGGTGTGCAATGTGATGGAGGCCAACCAGAACAACTGGCTGCGCACAGGCCTGATCCCACGCCACGGCGCTCAGCGTGTCTATGTGGAGATCAAGTTCACGCTGCGAGATTGTAACAGCCTACCTGGCGTACCAGGCACCTGCAAGGAGACCTTCAATGTCTACTACCACGAGTCCAACTCAGAGACACCGCCCCCGCTTCGTCACCTGCGCGAGAGCCAGTATGTCAAGATCGACACGATCGCGGCCGACGAGAGCTTCACACAGACAGATGTGGGCGACCGCGTCATGAAGCTCAACACAGAGGTGCGCGACATTGGCGGCCTGACCAAGCGTGGCATCTACTTGGCCTTCCAGGACCTGGGCGCATGCATCGCGTTGGTGTCAGTACGTGTCTTCTACAAGCGCTGCCCACTCGCCGTGCTCAACCTGGCACGCTTTGCCGACACGGTCACGGGCGGCGACTCGGCACTGGTTGAGGTACGTGGCACCTGTTTGGAAGACGCAGAGGAGCTGGAGCCACCACGGATGTTTTGCAGTGCCGATGGTGGCTGGCTAGTACCCATTGGCCGCTGCGTTTGTCGCCCGGGGTTCGAGGAGGTGGACGGCCACTGCCAGCGTGAGTGAACCTTTTAACCTTGTTTCTTTCTATCAAATCAAAATGAGTAGTTTCATAGCTGCTTTTCTGATTTATATAAGCACTTCTCTAGTCAATGTTCGTAGCTTACGCGAGCTATGCTCAGAACGATTTTCATTAATGGCTGTACTTAGAGATGGATTTCTAGTAAATGCTCTCTGGTAGGGCCATGCACTGTGCAAAGAATTCAACTCCTACATGATTCAGGCAATTACTACAGAGAACCTTATTACTGCTCTGTTAGGATCAGGCATAATTGCTTTTACAGGCAAGACTATGTCATCTACAGTACATACTCCAAGCCACGAACAACTGCTGTATGTGTTAGACTAGCAGCTGGAAGAAATAAAGAAGTTTGGTTTATTTTATCCAGTTGATGAGTGTAAAACGCATATTGCATGGCCTTTAATTGGCACAGTTATTCCTTGCAGTTCTGATGCGGCTAAATCATTCTTCGGGTTGGAGGTTGTGAGTTGTTGCAAATGCACACTGAAATTGCTCTCAGTCCACCCCCCTCTGGCTTAAACACTGTGTTTATGTGTGTGTGTGTGTGTGGAGGGCGGATGTAAGAGAGAGAGAGAGTGTGTGTGTATGTATGGGTGTGTATGGATGTGCATGTGCGTGTGTGTTTGTATTGTGCCCTGCTGGGTTATGAGAATGAGTCAGTGGATATCATTCAGGTTCAGTGCTGCTACAGTAGCTTGGCTGACACGCCGGATGACTCTAACAAGAGGCCAGAGCTGATGTAGCCCGGGGCTGGACACTGCTGCTGCTGCTGCTGCTGTTACTGCTGTGATGGGTCTTGCTTCCTCTAGGGGAGGGACATACACTCAACAGGGGGCTTGTGATTACTCAAGACACACACACACACACACTCCCACCCATACACACACAAACACACAAGATAAGTTACACCCTACATATTGTGTAGAGTGCTGTGTTGTGGGACGGCCACAATGCTGGAGGTGGGAGATTACTGTGATGTGACTTTCCCCTGTCGATAGCGTCTCCTTGACACTTGGTAATCCACCCCCTGCACCACAGCAGGAAATAAGAAAATAGAACTGCATGTCAGCCCAGCCTGTTTTGTGGCAGAGATGTGCTAATTTTCACTGCCAAGGTCTTTGTCTCTCACACAGTACAATTGCAGCAAACAACCGGCAGTGACAATTAGCTATGCTCCACTCCAGATTGTCTGCCCAAACCAGAGCAGGATGAGATGTTGTTGATTGTTGTTTATTGCTAGTTGTCATGACGAATGACAACAGCACACACTACAGCATTGTCCCTGCATTTCTGCCGTCATGTCAGAGAGTGTTACATAGGTCTATGAGAGCCCTGACAGTAGTCATTTGATTGATTGATTGCCATCAAATGTCAACTCGATGCCACAGGGATACTGGATGATGGTTGTTGTCATTGAGTGTGGTTTGTGCTTCCCACGACAGTGTTTCCAGATCAATCTGTGATGAATGATTATAATCTGTTCTACTTAAAGCCTTATCCCCGTGTAAAATAAAAGGTTGATGTGTGTGAATTTTCAACAAGCCAAAAAAAAAAAAAAGCCTGCTCAATCCGGCTTGAGTATGAGTGGATTTTTTGTTGTCTCCCTCATCAAGTTCTGATTTGGATAATGTGACATGCGCACACACACGCATACACACCCACACACAAACACAGAGGACATTATTATCATTAATGGCATGCTCCAATTGAATGTGACAAATGAGCCGGTTAATCACCATTGAGAGTGAATGGGAAGAGGTGAGGGGATGGGGGATGTGAGTTGGGGGTGGGGGGGGTGGTGTTCTGAAGCTCCAAAAAGCTTTTTGTCCTTTTGTTGCACTCTGGCATCTCACGAGGCAGATAAATGCATGGCCCTTGACGCTCCCTTGGAGGGAGCCGAGCAAAATGAGCCAGATGAAATGAAAACCAAAGAAACCCGCTCACTCAGAAACAATCCATCCTGAACATCCAAAAGGTCATGGGCTCCCCTTGAAGAAAGTCTGCTTTTGAGACATGTGCACTGTGCATGTGTGTTTGTTTGTAGGTGATTTTCAGACATACCCTTTCTAGTCGTTGGTGTGGTTGGTGTATAGTGCATTGTATGTGTGTGTGTGTGTGTGTGTGTGTGTGGTGATGTGTAAATGTGCACCATTTCAGAAGGCCTGTATTAGGTCTGAAAGCATGTATTTGCCCAAGTACTCTTTTCATGTTTTCATGTCGGTGCTAATAGAGTGCTCACAGTGCTCCCTCTCTCTCTCTCGTTCCCCCTCTGCCTTTTCACTTCTCCATCTCTCCAGCTTTCTTTCTCACTCACTCTCTCTCTCCTTCCTCTCCTGTCCCTCACTTTCTCTCCATCTCTCTCTCTCTCTCTCTCTCTCTCTCTCTCTCTCTCTCTCTCTCTCTCTCCCTTCCTGAGGCAGTAGAGGTGTTCTGCTTGTTACTAAGGCTGTTATTATTCTTGGCTCAGCGGCCTCACTTGGGCTCAGCTCCTGTGGCTGTGGCCTGCTCTGACTCTCCTCTCTGTTCTCTCTCTCTCTCTCTCTCTCTCTCTCTCTCTCTCATTCTTTCTTACACCCGCTCGCTTGCCTAGTGCTGCCACCTCATGACCTCTCTGCTCCAGGGAGGACTGCCTTAAATATTTATGTCTCATCCTGGGCTTCCTGGGCCCTGTGTCTGTGCGTGTGTGTGTGTGTGAAAGAGAGAGGGAGCGACTGGGAGGATGCCTGGATGGAAGGAGGAAAAAAAGGGTCAGAGAGAGCGAGATGGGGAGAGACAGAACAAGGCATCGTTGCTGGGAACAGCCAAAGAGAAGAAAAATAGAAGAAAAGAAAGAAAGAAAGAAAGAAGACAAGGCAAGGTGAAGGGAAAGTTGCTTGCTCCTGTCTTCTCTTGACATGTCTCTTTCTTTCTCTCTCTCTTCACTTCCTCTCAGTCTTCCTTTTTTTTTCTCCCCCTTGTCTTTGTGCCTTTGTTCTCTGTGTAGCTGAAGGAGACACAGTGGCAGAGTAAGCGATTATCTTAATTGGAAGCTTTGAGATAAGCGCAGCAGAGGACCTGACAACTGATCGCAGGCCTGCCTCCATCTATCTGTTTCCTGACCAGCCCTTTGCTAGACTAAGGCAAGAGCCGAGACCCTGGGCATAGTGAACCTCGGCAGTCACATGCTATAATCAGCAATATTATGGTAGAAAGCTACATGAAGACTGCAAAAAGCTCGACTTGAAATAACACAGCGCTAACAGTACCAAGGTCGAGCACTCAATTTGCAGAGCTCTGATTAACTGAATGACTTTGTAAGCCACTTTGTTTGAATACATCTGCTAAAACACTAGATGCACACAAATGCATCTGTGGGCGATACTGCTGAGAAAGCCATTGATATTAGTGCTTGTGAAGGACAATAAATTTCAACGCAGATCTCTTTACTGGAACTTTTGTGAAATAATATGAGAGTATTCTGGCGGCGTACGGAAGAACAGGGGCTAAATGTGTCTGCGGCTCGTAATTTTCTGTAAGTAAAAGGGATGTGAGTTTCATTTTGGAATCGGGTAGGAAATCATATGGAATGGGAAAAGTCGCTGAGCCGATTTCACCTCATGGTATTCCCGGGGCAGTTGGGTTGGAGAGAACAGGGGCTGACAGTAACTGCCGTGGCCCTGACTTTGTTGTGAAATCCTATACGTTTGCAGCGGAGTAACATGATTTGAAGTGTCAGAGGAATTATATAACGGTTTAAATTTAGGCCTCTGTTCAGAGAGCATCCCCTACTGTGACAAGAAAACCCCCTCTCTGTGCCCTCCAACACGCACACACACACACTGAACACACACCCATGCACACACACACACACACACACTAAAAACACACACTCATGCGCGTGAGCACACACCCACACACACTCTCTTCACTGTTTTATCTCTCTCGAACATGCTCAAAATGTTCTCAACCATTTATCCCGTCTGTCTGTCTCTGCTTTGGGTCCCCTCCAGTGTCTACACAGTCTCTTTCTACTCCTCCTTCTCTCCCTCTCTCTCTGTCTCTCTCCATCCCTCCCTCTCTCTCTTGTCCCTATCTCTGTCTGTCTGTCCATCTAAAAGGCTACAAGGTCAGGCACAGCAGGCTGCGGTCTGTCCTGGTCTGTAGTATCCCCCCATTGCTTTACACTGTTAGAGGGAAAGCAGGGAACATATACTAAGGACAGACGTGGGAAAAGATTGTTTGACATGAAGGAGAGCAACACAGTTGACTGTAGCATTGAGACTATAGAAGTGCATGAAATATGTGTGGAGCAATATGAAGAGATACTCTATGTGAAAAGGAGGTGTGCAAAGAGATTAGAAGAAATACAACATCCTGCAATATGAAAATAGCTGATAGTAATTGTAGCATTACCCAGTCATGTTATAGGATATAGGCTAATAGACAAACCAAGCCTGCTTTATGCTTTATGTGTATCTGGGTGATGAACACAGTTGACTTAGTCAGGTAGCACAACTCAGGTAATTAAAATGAGGAAAGTGTGATTGTGAGGCTTCTGAATAGCCTGACAGTTTCTTTGGATGAATATGCTTAGTTTATTGACATTAATTGCATTCTAGGGCAGTGTGTTCTCTATTGCATTGCTGTGAAGGTTAAATGCTGTGATAGGACAATGGAATGAATTGACTAATCCTTTTGACAGTAAAATACAATTGAAACATTTGGTTTATTCAACTTGTGCTGAAAAGGGCTTTCTGTTATTTCATTTCTTTTTTGTCTATATGTAGCTTTCATCACTTTGTACACCACACACACACACACACACACACGCACAGACACACACACACACACACACATACACACACACGCACACACACAGACACACACACACACCTCTATCCAAGTCTTTCCCAAGATTCTCAAGTTCTCTGCACTTTTTATTCATGCCCTTGTCCTTTCTCTCTCTCTCTTTTTCTCTCTGTCTCTCCCTCTCTTGACTCTCTGTCTGTCGGCCTCACCTTGGATGACTGATCTCTGGATGAGAACCTCTCTTTCCCTCAGAGCCTCACTTCCATTTCTATAGAGCCTGCCTGCCTCCCTGTCTCCTGCCCTGCACATCTACCCCCTGCCTGTTGTTATATAACCCTGGCGCTTTGTGATGGGGGGAATGCAGAGGGCCAATGTCTTCAGCGTATCCTCCACTAACTGTGTCACCCCGGTACCAGGAAAGAGTATCTACACTAACAGCTCTGTGTGTATGTGTGTGTGTGTGTGTGTGTGTGTATGGTAATAAGAATGAGACCTTTGCCATCGGAGGCATCCATTTTACTGCATCACATGAAAAAAAAAAAAAAAATCCCCAAATTCACCGAAGTCTGTTCTGTGGCTAGCTAAATAAGGGAGTGCTTTGTGACAGTAATCTCCCTCGCCAGAAAGTGCCGGAATGTCTTCCTGCGCTGGAAAAACTGGGTCGCGGGGATTGGGAGGTCTCCCGCTGAGCCCCCAGCGATGGTGGAGCGGCGGGGGGAGTGTGTGGGTGTGTGTGTGTGTGGGGGTCTTTAAAGCCGCTCTGGTGCAGAGTCATGAGCAGCAATAAGCTTCAAGCGTTCGGTGGAGGTGCTGCGCTGTCACCGTCCTGCATGCGGCGGAGCCGCCGTACGTGGCTGTGAGGCTCAGAAGGCCACATGCGGCGCTCATTGTCTGAGGGGCCATATTGACGGGACAGCGCAGCACAGCCCCTTTGGAGGATTTCATTTTTATTGCGGATCAGGATTACAACAGTTTTAGCCAAAAAGGAGAGTCATAAAAACACATTTCTATCAGTGAGCGAGTGTGCATGTGTGTGTGTGTGTGTGAGTGAGGATGAGGGATGAGAGAGAGAGAGAGAGAGAAACGAAGAGAGACACAAAAAACTGAGAGAGCCAAAGGGGGTGATGAAAGAGAATGTGAGTGAGAGAGTTTAGCGTGCCAGGCTGGAGAGGTCATCAGGGTCAACATGTCAAACATGGCCTTCTTTGCTGGCTTAACCATTCGCTGCTCTCCACTGGGATCTCAACTTTTTCTAATCACATTTTCCCCTCTCTCTCTTCCACTCCCTGCTAACTGACTGTGTTCAGCTCCCCTTTAGTTCAATTTCCCCATATTTAATCCCCCAGCTCCCCCCTGCCGAGTGCCTGCACGCATGCCTTTAACAGCAGGGTTTATTTTTGCCTTCAGCCTTTAAAAAAAGACATTGCTATCATTACTGTTACCCATCATACAGTGTTTACATTCAAAAAGTGCACTCTTCATTCAGAGTAGCTTTTTTGGGAGAGAGAATTTTGGCTGATGGGCTTTTTTTCCTATCTTACGCCATCTGGGTTGTTCTTTCATGTTTCAGTTATATGACCTGTGTTTGCGTTCTCCAAATCCTGGACCTCCTAACAGTTAACACACCTCTTAGACAATTTGAGATAGCCTTTCACCTGCCTTCACTTTACTTTTACATTTCTCAAGAAATGGACTTGAGCAGTGTGCACACAAATGCATAGAAAGGATGCAGGGACTCTGTAATGGTTTGATGTGTGTATGCAATTTAAAGATTGAATGTGTGTCTGTGTCTGTGCAGTATCACTCAGGCCTCATTGATATCTGCTAAATGTTGTTCCCGGTGCCTCCACTCACTGAGAAACAAGGAGACCTGCACACCACTCAGTTCCAAGAGGTGGTGTATTTTTCCCCTCTCTCTCTCTTTCTCTATCTATTTTTCTTTTAAGGTTCGCTCCCTCCTTCCATCTCTTTATCAGTTTGCCATTGCGCACTGCCAATTTGGCCCGCACATGGCTCGCCTGTGCTCGTTTGTGTAGCCTTTTCTGCCGAGCCGCTTTATGGAGGAGAGCGCAGGGATTTTAAAAGCATGAGACATCTGTAATGCCTATTCCTTTCTCTCTGTGTCTTTTTTTTCATTTTCTCTCTCTATCACACACACGCACACACACACTTCATTTACTCCTGATGGCCGTGTCCTTTTCTCACCAAACACACAGACATATAATGGATGTGTTCTCCCATCAAAGTGTTTTTATTTCCTTCTCTTTCACTCTCGTTTTCTCTTTTACTTTATCTGTCTTTTCCCCTCTCACATCCCCCTCTCCCTTGCAGGATTTATACCTTCCATCACGATGTGTATGTTGATCCATTTTCTGCCTCCTTCCCCTGTTTCTGCAGTTGTTTCAGTAAAATAGAACAGAGCCTGGCAGAACAAAAGACTTTTGCTATGACGGACGGCGCAGCATCTCAGCAAGTTTCGCTCACAAACCAGTCAAACCGCTGATCTGTGGCATCACGCAGGGATCTTAGCGAAAAAGACACAGCTCAAGGCAGCCTTGTCGTTCCTTTGTCTTCATCTTGAGCGTATTTGTGCCGTGACACCACAAAGCGATGGTTTATTGAGACGTAATGTGTTTTTTATGTGTGGTGTGTTTTTCGGCTTTCCAGGCGGTCGGTGGGGAGCGCATGGGGTTGGGGTTGGGGTTGGGGGGGGGGGTTGGTTAGCTGGATGGTTGGTGTAGCTGCATTGCCCGAGCAGTGCAGTATTCATATATCTCCCCAACACAAAGAACAATGAAATGTAGACTAGCTGTGAGCTCCCCCAGGTCCTGCTAGGATGGGTTCCAGATGTGGGCAGTCAGTACATGGGCTCTCTCTCTCTCTCTTTCTCTCACTTGCACACGCACACACTCTCTCTCTCTCTCTCTCTTTCTCACTACATCTGTCTTTCTAACCCATTCCAGCCTTACTCCGTCTGTCTTCTATCTCTCTGTTCTCACGTTTCTTTTTTCATCTCCTTTTTGTAACTCTCTTACTCCTGTCTCATACACTGTTTCTTCTCTCTCTCTCTCTCTCTCTCTCTCTACTCCACTTTCTTTTCCTTTCTTTCCACTCTCCTGACATCTCTGTTATGGGCCCTTGTGTGAGCATGTGTGTGTGTGTGTGAAAGAGAGAGAGAGAGACAGAGAGAGAGACACAGAGAGAGAGAGAAAGGAAGTGGATCGGTAGCCACTGGAACAAAGAGGGTGTTTTTGAGACCCATCATTTACAGAGTGAGGCTGACAGCTCAGCAAGCTCCCCTGCACTAATCCATAAGGGGATCAGCACTTTTTCCCTCTCTCCCCCAACCACCTCTCTCTCTCTCTCTCTCTCTCTCTAACCCTCTCCCTTTCTCCCACTCGTGCTCTGCAGCCATAGCATGTGATGGCGTTGACACGCATGGTCACAGCGGACTTGGCCTTCCTGCGATCTTCCCCACTGACAAATCCTTGCCCCTTTTTTCCAATTTTTTTTTACGTCTCCTTTTTCAAGCTTTCTCCTTCCAACATCTCCCTCACGCCTCCAAACTTTTTGTGCTTTTGACTTCCTCTCTTTCACCCTCTGGCCCTTTCTTTTTTTTTCCTTTTGCATTCTCATTCTTTCACCTCACTTCAGTCTTTACGACCCAAAAGAGGCATATTATCCAACAAAGGCTTCATTAAGCCAAACTATAAACAGGTATTTCCTAACATGATTGTTATTACTATATCATTACTCATGTCGTATTTCATGGTTTATTAGGGATGTCGAGGCCAGGTCGTCATAACTGATGAAATCCTGACACGCTCGGCTCCAGAGGGGTTGGCATGCAACTGCAGACAGGGTTTAAGTTGTGTGAGCCGGGAAACTTTTATTGCACTTGTCTCTCCTCAAGTTCTCTTGGAACGGTTCAACATGCCTTGTTGGAGTGGATTCACTGTTGAATGACTCCATTCAGTGTAAGTCTACCACTTTGAAGGCGAAATACTGAAGAAGACAAAGACAAAGAGTCAAATAAAGTTTATGATTTCTGGGTTAACGGGGAGAGTGGAAATGGAAGTGATGTCTGAGCGAAGTCTGTCTGGATTCTCTACTTTGCGTAATGTTTGTGTGTGTGTGAATGTGTGCCAGTGTATATTGGGTCTGTCTATGAATGAGAGCATATGTGAGCATGTATGTGTGTGTGTGTGTGTGTGGATGCATGGATGTGTAAATATTGCTGTTGAAGTGCTGTGGCACGTGCCATCTTTTTCACGTGTGTCGTTCGGCTGTCCTCAGGGCTTTTATTTTCAGCCATCGCTCAATAATTCATCCTGCGGGTTGCTGTGGATAGGGCTGCAGCCCTTCTTTTCTCTCTTCTCTTCTCTTTTCTTCCTTTCATCCTCTCATCTCTTCTCTCTTCTATTCCTCCTTTCCCTTCACTTCTCTCCCCTTCTCTTGTTTTCTCATCTCCTGTCTCATCTCCTCTCTCTGCTTCTCTTCTTTATTTTCTACTCTCCACTCATCCCTCCTTTCCTCTTCTCTCTCTCTCCTGTCTTATCCTGTCCTCCACTTTCCTTTGGCTTTATCTCCTTGTCTGTGGATGCTTCATTAACGTGACCTGGAGGCTCAGTGAGAAGTGTTGTCTCACAACACAAAGGAAACGTTGCCCAAATGCCATTAATCCTTGTCTGGCCTTAAGACACACTTTTAAGATTTTGAGAACAATTTGTTTTTCTCATCACTCCAGTGTCACAGTGGAATTTGACCGAATTCCACCCCAAGTAAGCGTCGGTGCATGCAAAGCCACATCATTGGGTTTAAATGAGGCGTTCAAATGGCCCTCGGTAGGGAGAACCGCAGCCTAGACAAGACTCCCTCTGGTTCCCTTAACCTTACCCCACTGAGATCAGGTGAGATCTTACTGACTGATTGCAGCACAAGGGGGAGGCTTCAGACAAAAGATCTTACCATCAGCCCAGCTTCTCCCAGCTCCTTTTTCATTTCTCCGTCATAGAGACGTCCTTGTGTTTAATCAGAGGAGGGCTACAACTGAGAGGTGAGGTTGGTGTTGAGCTGCTGGATTTACTTGCATGTTGTCTATGAATGTAAGGCTTTTCTAGAGGGTTTAGATTGTTAAGATGGTATCATGGATCATGGAAGAAATCACACACACACACTCACACACAGACACACACAGAGACTTGTATGTATACACTTATGTATACTTATGTAGACTTACACACATGTGCAAGGTAAATGCACACAAGCATGTGCGCGCACACACACACACACACACACACACATAACCTCAATCTCTTCCTTTTGGAGAGGATTCTGGCACGGCTCTCCTCGTCTACACCGTTGCCAGATGATCCCCTCCCACTCCCCAGTGTCTCCCACCGGTGGAATAAATAGGCAGCCAGTCAGTCCGCCAGCCTGGCCCGAGCGGCCAGCGGGAACCACACACCTGCTTTTCATATGAGTCTGGGGCCCTGCGATCTCCAGCCGGAATGTGGGAGGTGGGGTTGGGTGGGGGGTAGGTGGAGGGGTTTGAGGGCCTGGGGACGCTGGTCTGAGGGAAAGACGCTTAACTCTGGATGAGTGAGAAACAAAACAAAAGCTGTTGTGGTGTGTTAGCCAGACGGTGTGGCATGCGAGGACAACAGCCAAGTGTGTGTTTGACCAAAAAAAAAAAGTATTTTGGAAAATGTTGATCTTTGAGTGTTTGTGTGTGTGTGGAGTCGTGGGCTGGTGTATGTCTGTGGGTGTAAATCGAAGCTGTTTTGTTACAGCGGTGGTTTGAGAATCTGTTTATTTTTTTTAGGTTAATTAAATTCAAATGAGCATCCATGGAGCCAGCAGGTGTTTTTCTCCTCATTCCCTGTGGACTGCAAACATTTCAGCTGACCTTTCCCTGACAGATGCATGTGTACACTATGTCCTTCTGTTTGAGTATGTGTGTGTATGTGTGTGTGTGTGTGTCTGCCTGCCTGTGTGCCTGTCTGCTCTGTGCATGTGTGTATGTTCTCTTGTTGAGCTTAGACGTTGACCTTTACTCAGAAACGTTTCACAGTGTGTTTGCTTTCTCCCATTTTCACACTTGTGCACACATACATTCACGCACACACACGCAGACACACACACGCACATGCACACTCGGCATGTCACTGACACCCAGTAGAATCTCTTAAGCAGTGATGAAGCTGTGGACTCCACTTGTCACCCAGGGGCGCTGGGAATCTTCCGTCCAATAAAAAAGTGTAAGTGAAGTAAATTTTTTAAAACATGGCCGCAGTAGAGAAGGGGGTGGGAGGTGAGGTGGTGTGGTTAGAGGGGGCAGTGTGGTGGAGGTTTATCAGCCAGGCCAGCCTTGGCACACCACAAAGCCTGGGAGATTGGTGGAGTCGCAGGGCCCTGTGATGGATGGCGGCAGAGAGAGAGGGAGAAAGAGAGAGAGAGAGAGAGGAGGGGGGAAATGGCCTTTGGAAGCCAGAGGGCACCCCAGGGACGGGCTGAGCGGATTGAGATGGTAGAGGAAAAGGAGAGGGGGGTGCGGATGGAGGGAGGAGGGAGGGAAAATCCCACAGAGAAGCGCCTATAAAGCCCCCAGCTCCACTGACTGCTGCTTCTCTCCAAACCACATCCAGTAATTGGATGGAGCAGATATATAGACAGAGAGAAATAGGGAGGGGGAGAGAAAGAGACAGAGAGAACTGACACAAAGAATGTTGAAGAAAAATGGATAACAAAAAAATACGAGCTAGTTCTATAGTGGCCATGGTTCCAGCAGTCTTTGGAGGCTTGTCCTCAGGGGTCACTGGATGATTGGTGGTCCCCAGATGAGAGATGATTCTTGGTCCAGCTGGCTGGCTGTCATTTCATACGAGATATGCTCCAAGCCTGAGGAGTAGAGGGAGGAAGGACCAGCTCTCCTGGTTAACTCCTGCACCTGTGCCCTGATAGAAACATCTCCACCACTGACCCCCATGATGCTCATGGCACTGGAGGCTGCTAAGACCTACCAGCTTTTCTGCAGATCCCCCGCTGCTCTGCGGGGATTGACAGAGTGCAAAACTCTCTCTCTCTCATACTCTCTCTCTCTCTTCATGGTCTTTCTTCACTGCCTTCATTTACGCGTAGAAGTGTTCTCTCTCTCTCTCTCTCTCTCTCTCTCCTTTTTCCTCCTCTTCCTCAAAAATCAATGGAACTCTGTCCGTAATGGCCAGGGAAGAGATGCCTGAAAAGGCTCTGAGAGGGGAACAGGGACTCCCCTCTGCTCGTTGACACCTGAATCGATAGCGCAATCGGTAATCACCAGTGCGCCTTTGGGGGCGCCAGGTCAGGTAGCCTCTGTAATGCACAGACACGTCTGCAGGTATAAATAGCACCAGGAGCCAAAGGCTGTGGGGGTCTCATTCTACAAACATCCACCTGCCTGAAAGGGGAAAAAAGAATGTGACAGGCAAAGAGAAAGAATGTTAGCCAGAGAAAAGTGGGAGAAAGGTGAAGTGACAATGAGAGAGACACTCCAAAGAGATGGAGAGAGAGAGAGATAAAGAACTGTAGGTGGAAGGGGGGAAAGGATGCAAAGGCAGAAGGAGTAAAGGACTGGTGACAGCTGTGGAGGTCCTGTTGAAGCTTACTGTGACACAGTCTTTAAGAGCTGACAGGCACTTGCAGGAAAATGGAACAACATCCATCATATGTTACATCGCTCTGAACTTTTAATGTCACACAGAGCACTCGGTGTTTCTTCAGAAAAAATAAACTATGACATACAGCATATAACGAAGCATCACAGCATCACAAGATCATTGCATATCATCATGGGTCTGGGAGCCATAGCATTGTCCCATGTCCTACATATTTTGTACATACATGCACGGTTGTCATGTCGTGTTGGGAAGAAAAACAATGTGAAGGAGTGACCTAGTTTCTGCTAGTATATGATCTATACGCCCCATCTGAAGGAATAATCAATGTTCTGTCATGCAGTATCTTTGCCATCTCAGAGCTAAATGAAAACCAAAAAAACTTGGACCAAACCAAGACAGGAAAACCTTTTTGGAGAACAAAAGGCCAAACAAAAATGAATACCTGTCATATCTGAGCACATACTTTGTGGACTCTGAAGTCTGAACATATGGAATATAGGCTTTGAAGAGAATGAGAAAAAACCAAATACAGAGGTGGATTTGCAGCACATAATCACTCACTACAGAATACACAACCAGACATATTATTTTGGCGAGGGTCTAGTTGGTGAACCCTAGGCATGTTTTATTTTATATGGTGTATTTTTACTGTACTCTCTCTGTTCTCAAACTCAAAAAAATGGGTAGCCAACAAAAACAGCTTGGTCTCTAGTTCTATTGAAATATTATTTTAAAAAATTATGCTGACACCTTAAAAGAAAGTGAGATAAAGCTCTCATGTTTCCAGTGTTGTGAATAAAGTGGTTAGTTCCCGGCGGAACTTTGCTATTCATGAACAGATTCACATTCAACAAAAGACGGTTGCATTTTGGAATTGTGTTGCCATGGCAACGGTTATGTAAGTCTCTCTCCTGGGGTAATTGAATGCCCTGTATTTTCGTGTGGAGCGGTGGGCACCATCCAAAGTGTGCAGCCAGCGCCACCCTCAAACTCCCATTTTTCCAAAGCCCAGAGTCGCACCATGGTCTGTGTTTTTTTAATAGATATAGCCAGCTATTTAAGTGCTGTGCCCTACCTGGAACTACTGCCAACTGACGCTCGGGTCTACACAAACAAGGGCACACACACATGCACACACACACACACACACATGCATATAACCCCACTTCAAGGATCTAAAATGACATCAACCTAAAAGACGCACACAAACCCACATTCTCCCCTAATCCCACAGCTGGCAGGGGACACAGACATGGTGGGGCGCCCTCCTCTCATTACCTCCCAGAGGTTAACGTCACACTGAGAGCCCTTTGATTTCCACACACAGGGTGCAAGTGCCAGGCCTGTTGTGTTTCACCCTGACGCGTCTGCATAATTCATGCCCTCCGGCGCTAACCCTAATATTTATGCCTGGTGGCGTCTCCTCTCCTCCACCCCCTTCACCTCTCCTCTCCACTCTTCTCTTCTCTTCTCTTCTCTTCTCTTCTCTTCTCTTCTTTTCTCTTCTCTTCTCCTCTCCTCTCCTTTCCTTTCCTTCCCTTTCCTTTCCTGTCTTCTTCTCTTCCCACCATTTCTCTCCTCTCCACTCTTCTCCTCTCTTCTTCTCTCCCCACCGTTCTTCTCCTCCCCTCTCTTCTCTTCTTTTCTCTCTCCTCTCCTCCGCATCTGTGCTGCACTGAGGCTGCTTCTCCCCTCCATCTCCATAGGGACCTGTCAGCAAGGTGGCAGCTTGATGCCCATTGATCTTTCTCATTATAGACCTGCTGCCTCAGACGGAATGTAAATGACGTCGGCATGGCAACTTATCAGTTATCCCGAGGGAAATGTGTGAGTGAGTGTGTTTGTGTGTGTGAGAGGGGTGCATTAGAGACAGAGAGCCCCTCACCACCAGTGCCATGCCAGTGACATCAAACTGCTCTTCTGTCTGACTAGAGTGTGGATATCTGCTCATCTCATTGTCTGTGTTGTTTTCGCTGCTCTCCCCTATATCTACTTTATTGTCTATCCTTGTCATACATCTCTCTCTCTCTCTCTCTCTCTCTCTCTCTCTCTCTCTCTCTCTACTTTCATTCCTTGCCGCTTTCTGTGACTCTCATTCACACTCTCTGTGCTCCTTTGCCATCTCGCTCATTACTGTTCACACAATGCGAAGACATTACATCTCCATGAGAGCTATTGATTAGCATAAGCTGAAATGTGCCACTGTCAGACATATAAATATTTAATGGGCGAGACTCTTGCCTCCGTCATTGATGTGTTAATTTTATTGTTTTCTCATCTCCTTGATTTACTCAGTGCGTGTGTAGATCAATATCAGATTTTTTTTTTTTACCTTCTACGTGCACGGAAGAAGGCCTTGTGCTTTTTATTCAAACTATGTTACAGTGACAGCCGCTGTATACATTGGAGTCCATGTCATAGATGTAATTCCTAACCTTGGATATCATAAGCGCAGTCAAGCAACATGATGAATAAGGTCATAAAGAGTATATGCGGCAAGGGGAGAGGAGGAGAAAGTAGGTGCCTGTTTGTTATGCTGGGCTTGTGCGGACCAGAGGAGGGTGGGGGTCTTTGGTGTAATCTTCTTTTAAGACATGCTGAATTATTATTTGAGGTCAATTTGGTGGGAACCTTATGTGTTATAGTAGTGTGTTTGTTTTTATATTGGAACAGTTTACAACAAATCCTTCTGTTCTTATAACATATTTTGCCAGATTTGTAGTGTTACTGTCAGTTATGAAAACTGTTCTCAGGATTGCTCCTGATTACTAATAGACTACCATTATATCACCGCGGAAATGGACCTGGAATATAAACTCAATTAACACTGAGGTTTTTTAATGGACCTTAACAATGTGGTATGGCACAAGTTCAGCATCGAATGCACAGAGACCCTCTGAGCGAGCAGAAAGTATCGTCTGTCGACTCCACACATGTCTGCCATCAAAGATTCATGGCCCAGGGGGGAAGCCTCGCCAGATTTCCCCCCTCCCCAAAAAGAAAAGTGCTGCTGCCATAATCGGCTTCTAACTCCTGATCGGATTCTGGTCCCCTGGGCCTGGAGTGCAAATGGGAGGTTAGTCCAGGTGTTATAAAAGCAGCCGGGACTCGGGGAGCACCATAAGTCCGGCGGATCTGTCAGGAAATACATAGGGGACCGCCCTTCATCCAACTTATGAGGCACAACGTCCCTCTCTCCTCTTGTGAATGTGTGTTTTTTCTCGCGCGGGCTGGGAGACGCCCCAGATTAACGAGAGGTCCCTCCTGTGAGGGCTGCTCCATAGGCTGGGTTGATCCGACGCCAGTGCGACTCTCACCCTCACTGTTCTCCTCCCTTTCCCTCTTTTTTACTGCCATGTTTTTCTTTCGCTCTTACGCTTGAGTGGTAGTGGTTTCATGCAAGCATGTGTGAATGTGTGTGGGTATGGGGGTGTGTGGCTTGTTGTGTGTATGCATGTGTGTGTGTGTGTGTGTGTGTGTGTGTATTTCAACTAGATCCAAGGTTCACTTGTGGCAAAGACCAGGCACCACATTCGCTCTCTCTCACACTCTTTCACTCCCTCCTTCCCTTTCCCACTCCCTCTCTCCCTTCCACTCATTTATTCACGCATACAGTACAGGCACAGATCCACATGCACCCTTGCTCATACTCCTATCTTCTGCCAGGTCGAGCATCATCTCATCACCATGAGTTATGCCATATCATCCCAGTGGCACCACACCAATGCAGTGTGTATAGTTGCAGCATAAAGCATAGCATAGCATAGCTGAGTGACTCAGCCTGACTCCCCATCTGCCTGCTGATTTTGCCCACAGCCTGTGAGAGCCAAGCGAAATCAGTCATACCACTTCTGTGTGTGTGTGTGTGTGTGTGTGTGAGGCTGGCTGTGTGATTATACCACTGCCGGAGTATTGGACTGTGGTTTCATCGTAAACAGGCATAGAAAAAGCAGGATGGAAAAATCTAGTCATTCCATGTTGCCTGGCAAATGGGTTAATATCTGTAATGTCACACCAAGGGACAGTAAAAAAAAAAAAAACTAGAAGAGAATAAAAAAAGTGTCTTTGTCAGTGTGTTTGTATGCGGGTGTGTGGGCATGGGTGAGTAAGTGGATGTGTGTGTGTGTGTGTGTGTGTGTGTGTGTGTGAGTGAGTGAAAGAAAAGAGGGAAAATGTCGTCCAGTAGTGGTGGTGTTGCTATGTATTGCATGAGCTCAGACAGACAGCAGAGCGCTGCTAGTGCCAAAGCCTCCACATATCCACCTAGTATCCTTGAGATTCACTACCACAGCTCATTGGAGCCCTCCAGCATGCTGAATGATACACACACACACATTTGCTGTTTGCCATTTGTGTCCTAACAACATCATAATGGGTTTAATTGTCTTGACTGAGAGCTGCTTTTAACGATGTTGAAATGTGAGCTAGATGTGAGGAACATTGTTATCAAAACAATCAAAAGTCGTGACTGTTGAGAGCAAACAACCTGACGGGGAGGTTGTGACGGAACCAAGAAAAATCAATTACAGTCGGGGCTATTTTCCATTTGATGGAAATGCATCTCCCTGCTCTTCAATGTAATCAAAGGAACTGATAAGTCTCTAGCCTGTCCTCAAATTGACATTACTGTGTCATTTTTGTTTAAAGGCAAGGGAAACCTCAATGGGGTCATGAGTATAGTATTCAATTAATCATTAAAGACCATTTTTATGGACTGTAGATTTGATTCCAACATGTAGGTGCACATTTGTAGGCATCAGTGAACCCTGTTTTATACATCCATCTCTGTAAGTCAGATGGTTATCGGAATAGCTCTTAAGAGTACCACTCTTCCATGTAATATCAGTGTTTGTGGCGGGGGGTCAGTGAATGGTTTATGGTGAGTTGACTCACCTGTCTAAAGTGAACTTTACCTCCAGACGAGCCCCTGCTGGGGAAATTAGTCACCCTTTGAGATTGGTGCCAGTGTTATAAAGCCCTGTACGTAACACACAGACAAGCCCTGTCCTATGGCCTACGTGAACAAATGGCCTTCCTCCCAAAAAGTGCCAGAAAGACAGATAGAGATAGAGAGAGGGGTGTGTGTGTTTGTGTATGTGTGTGTGTGCAGAGGGCAGGCTGCTGTGTCTGATGTGAAGTGACATGTTTGAGATGTGTTTGCTAAAATAAAGGGTTTGGCTTTTAGTTCACAGCAGTGGGGGGAATCTGTAGCACTCTCCCTCTGGAGTACAGCTCTAATGCACACACACACACACACACACACACACATACACAGTCTCTCACTCACTCTCTCGTGTAGAGGGCTGATCACTGAACACACTTAACCCAAACCCTTCACACATACATACACACACGCGCACACACACATGCGCGCGCACACACACACACACACACAGATACACATCAGCCGGGCGGTGTAGGGTTGTCCTCACACTTCATAGGAGAAGGAGATGAGAGCAGAGGAGACTCTTCTCTCTCTTTAACATTCCAGAACGCCCAATGCACACATTGGTTGAACTGTCAAAAGAAAGTCTATGGCAGCACTGTGTACAAATAAAGTGACTTCTGTCTGGTATACTGCCGGTTTAGTGCTAACTAGTGCTGTTTTTGTTGATGTTGATGTTGATGATTTTTTGTTTATATTTGTTTGTTTGATGTATTCTGTCATGTGTGTTTACATAATTCATCTCTGTGTTGTGTGTTTTGGTGTTGCAGCCTGCCGCTCTGGGTTCTACAAGGCCTCGGCCATGGATGCCTACTGTGTAAAGTGCCCCCCACACAGTTACTCCCACCAGGACAAGGCCTCCGAGTGTGTGTGTGAGAGGGGATTCTACCGCGCCGAGACCGACCCCCGCTCCATGGCCTGCACACGTAAGCACACAAGTCCCGGGCGCGCACACAATCATACACACCCTTATTCCGACACACAAACATTGCTAGGATTCATATTTTCTCTGAATTCCATGTAAAGATTGATGAGGATGGGTGAAGAATTATGATTACAATTTAGATGATTTGTATTTCTATGTATCTCTGTGATATATAATACAAGATATATGCCTGTGATTGTATATATATCTTTGCTCATATGGTGTATTTAGGACTATGTTGTTACATGTTATTATTGAATAATATGTCTGACAGTTTGTATTTCCATGTGGATAGAGAGTCATTTTGAGCTGTAAAATTACAATCACTGTTAAATTACAATTAGTCTCATGTGTCTTTCAGGTCCACCATCGGCTCCAGGCACTCCCATATCCACGGCCAATGAGACAGCTGTGACCCTGGAGTGGAGCCCACCGCGAGACAATGGTGGCCGTGGTGATGTTACCTACAGTGTGCACTGTCGCCGGTGCTCGAGCGAGTCGGGCGCTGAACGCTGTGCGCCGTGTGGTGGGAGCGCTCGCTTCAATCCTCGGCAGTTTGGCCTGTCGCTGCCGCGCGTGCTGGTGACGGAGTTGTTGCCACGCACCACCTACAGCTTCAGTGTGGAGGCACTCAACGGTGTCTCACACCTCAGCCCCAGCCCACGCACACTCGCCACCGTCAACGTCACCACCAGCCAGACCGGTACGTCAGCCAGTCTCATTATGCACACACACACACACACACGCACACACAGGAGACACAGACTGGCAGACTTACATACATACATTCATACATACATACATACATACATACATGCATACAGTACAGTACATAAGTTATGGTTATAGGTTACGGTTGTGGGTTCCTTGCAGTTGCTTTTATCCAAAGCAACATACAATACTAACACTACTTTACAAACAATGAAATACTAGGCTACCATTTAAAATCTAATGTAGACATTTAAGTAAAAATGTAAGCATAGAACAGACAGTGCATAAGTACCAGAGTATGCATTTAGACACATACGCAAGTGCAGGCCTGTAGTCATCCATTCATGCTCCAAATTCTCAGTGTTACACAGCCTGTAGTTGTGCTTTGCTTGATTAATAGTGTTTGTGCAAATCTTTTGATTAGCACAAAAGCCAGCTTTCTTTGCAAATTTTCCCCACTGCCACGCCTCAAATCTGTTGTCAGTTTATCAAAACACAATAAACAGGCTTTTTATAGGATGTGCAGAATTAGGGTCTTGCTCTGGGAGCAGATGTTATTTTCCCTCCTCAACTTCCATCAGCACAATTCCATTCAAAGGCTGATTACATCAACCGCTCTCGCTCTCACTCTCGCTCTCTCTCTCTCTCTCCCGATCTCCTCTCCTCTTCTGTGCCGGGTGTTCCTCTCATCCGTAGGCTAATCCTCTCAACCCGCTGTTTTCTGTTTTTGGAGCCCTCTGACGCTCAGCCAGCATCCCTCTTATCCAACCTCACACAACCTCTGACCCCTTTTGCACGCTCAGGGACCCAGTTGAATTGGTCGAGAGAACAGGAAGTGGCTACTTCAGCCAGCCTCAGTGGGGTTCGCGATTTCGCCCTCTCCAACCCCCTTCACCTCCGCACTTACCTGAAGGGTATATGGGAAGATGAGGATGCAAAAATTATGAAGGGGTGTGTGTGTGTGTGTGTGTGTTACACTAGAGAGTTAGAACAGATCACAGACTGAGGTCAACAGCCCCCTTCTGATGAAGGCTGTCACCTACACTCTCATCAGTCAGCAAGCATGTAGATGAGACCATGAGAGCTCTTCCACTCATGTGTGATGAGGGCAGAGACACTGCTAGTATTCTGCGAGTCCTAAACAGGCCCACTGAATCAGCAATACAGAGATTATGTGGAATATACAAAACGAATGCAAAAGTAAAGACATTATTTATATTGGCATTATTGTGTTTGCTCTGCAAAGACTTTTTTTCAACCTATTCAGCTGAAGGTTTTTAACATCCATTTTCTAGTTATGTGTATTGGGTATACTCCTTCCCATGCCCTGTCACGCACATACAAGTAGCAACATTACAACATCTGTGATGAGATGTGTCACTTCATGCCTGTGTGAGAGAGTGTACATGTCGTCATGAGGAAGTGTAAATGTATTGTACACTGACAGGCATGCATGTGTTTAAATGAGCAGAGCTTAGGTGTGTGTGTGTGTGTGTGTGTGTGTGTGTGTGTGTGTGTGTGTGTGTGTGTATGCAGAGGCCTCCTGATGAGCAGCTCATTAAAGATAGGCTGAGATGGAGGGTGTGTTCACACTGGCCCCTGAGCCCCTAGAAACCTGGGGCTCATTTGTAAGAACACTCTAACCTCTGACACCTTTATTAGCACTCAGGCCCATCTCTTTCTCACTCTCATTCTCTGTCCCTCGCTCTCACCCTCATTCTCTCTCACCCTCATTCACCTCTCACTTTCTCCCTCACTCCTTTCCATCTTTCCATATTCCTTTCTCTCCTCTCTCTACCAATCTAGGTAGCCATCTCCCTCTCTCTTTTTTTTCCTTCTCGCTCTCTCTCTCCTTCCCTCTCTATCCCGGTCTCTATCCTCTCTTTCTCTCTCTCTCTCTCTCTCGACCTGTCATTCTCAACTCTACCTCCACCTCCACCTCCGCCCCTTCCCCTTCCTGTTACTGCCTGTCAGCGTGGGCCCGGCTGGCTCCGCTGCCGCAGCTGCTGTTAGCGCCAGGTCTGAGGGGAGGGGAGGTGTGGTGGTGACGGCTGCTGACACAACCGGAGATTACCCATCAGCCCTGGGAGAGGGAGCCGAGATGTACGCGCAGCACCACACACACTGCATAATTCATGAGCCCAAGGAAGGAGTGGAAAAGAGAGAGGGAGACAGGCAGAAAGAGAAGAGAAAAGAGACAGAGATGGAGAGAGAGAGACAGAGGATGAGTAGAGAGGAAGTTATAAGAAAGAAAGAAAAAAAGAACAAAAGAGACAAAAAAATAAGTCCTCAAAGAAAAAAAAGAAGAAAAGACAAAAAAGTTCCACCTCATTCTCCCTCCCAAAGCTCTCCTTAATTAGAACAGAAATTAATCCTCCTGTCCCCATAAAGAAAATCAATCTCAATTTGTCTCCCTCTCTCTTTGTCTCTGTCTCCTGTCTCTATCTCTCATCACTCTTTCTCTCTGTCACTCTGTCTTCCTCTATAGTGAGTGTGGTTCTGAAGGAAAGGAGGAGCAAAGACAGCATCACTCTGGCCTGGCATGGCCCAGACTCCTCGGAGGGGAGTGTGCTGGAGTATGAGGTCACCTACTATGAAAAGGTCAGTCTCTGTGACGGCTTGTCAAAGCCAATGAAACGTCATTATGTCTTATTTGACCCTGTGTGCCCTTCCTGTTTGAGGTCTGTCCTAATTGGCCCCTGTGGCTCAGGGTTTCATCACACCTTTGGGATTTTCTCCTTTGCGTTTGCTGCGTAGAATAGAATATAGTGTGTGTGTTGGAGGGTAAGTAGCCATGAGTGTTTGTATGGGTGTAGGTGTGTATGTGTGTGTGTGACTATGTGTGTGTGTGTGTGTCTCCTCTGCGTTTGTTACCTTACTTGTGCTTATGTGGCTTCAACGCACCTCATTTACTAAGGAGAACCCATGCGGGCAGTGAAGGCAGCCTTAAACAGAAAGGTTTACTGCTTCTAGTCGTCTTTAATTTCCATGAAACATAATTAAATGATGTCCTGTCAATTTTTCATTACCTCTCTGCTAGCCACTGGCACCAAACGATTCCCGGGTTTCAAATGACCCACTGCCAACGGAACAGACCGGCACAACGGCGCACCATTCATTAGCCGGCAACGCTCACATGGAGATTCTTGAGTGCTGCTTTTGCTTCATTAGTTTTAAATGGCTCCCAAAGATCAGGTCTTCCTTCATCAATCAGACACAGGCTTTCTGGGGTTTTTTTGGATGCAAGTCCATCCGCGCAGCCGAGGGGGTCCATCGCGGTCAGGCTGATGGTGCTGGTAACAGTCAGGGTAGGGGGTGGCAGAGTGGGGTTGGGGGGGTTAATGATGATTATGATGTATGCAGGTTATTATGGAGTCTTTGGGACACAGATGGGACAGACGGGCAGTGTCGGCGTGCGTGTGTGGCAACTGGGAGAGCGCTCTGTTTGATGTCGGCCATTTGGCTCGCTTCTCGTGCCTCGTGCCTAGCCTGCTCACCGTAAACACCTCCATTTTTCTCTCTTGTGCGCACCTCGGCTGGAGAGGCTCGCAGACAGCGTGTGCACGCTCACAAAGGATGAGACGGCAGCAGGAAAATATTGGTCACTGATGGTGCATCATGCACTAGGAAGGGATGTAGTGAAAATGCGTCATATTGACGTTTTATCCTGCATTGTGATTCACTTTCATATTGTGTGTTTCTCTGTTTTCATACTATACCATATATGATGGAGATTGGCACATCTGGCTTAGCAGACTCATATATTCAACTGTAGAAGATACTCTTGGACTTGGACTCTCCAGTCTAATAATAAGCTAGGAAAGGACATTGGCCTTGACAGTCTTTTCGCAGGGTGTAACTTCTAACAGTAGTCATTCAAAAGATAAAGACCCTGGGCTTTTTAGTGTCGGTTCATTATGGCAGACGTGGTCTTTTGTTTCATTTTTGAAGACAAGTCACGCCTGCTCTAAAAGCATGGCGGTAGTGGTCAGCATTTCCAGCCATGTCATTTCCTCAAGCCTTCAGCTTGTAGCAGCAGGGCGATTAGCAATAATAGCATTAGCATGTTGTGACAGAGGCGAGGTGCTTGAATGAGCACTAAATAAGAACGGGCTCGCTGGAGCCAATCGTGAATTGGTGATTGATTCAAAGCCAATCATTGCAATTTGTACATTCAACACTTGTTTGATTGAATGTGATGGCCATGATGGATGAGTTTGCCAGGTCAATACCACCGTCCCTATTCAGCGTAGCTTTCTAGACTGTGTCAGAAGAGAGTAATGTGTATTGACCATCCAACCGTCCTCACCTCATTCTTGCATACAATGTTTTGAAAGTAATGGTACGGGAATAAAAGGCTGCAAATTTAAAAGGCAAGCAAAAGAAAGATCTCTGAAAGCACACTGTCACTAACAGTTTTTTTTCTGCCTCTTAGAACCAGCGGGACCAAAACTACACAGTTCTGAAGACCAAGGCCAACGTGATGACGGTGGACGGGCTCAAGCCGGGAACCACCTACGTGTTCCGAGTACGGGCCCGCACCGAGGGTGGTCATGGTAACTACGGCGGCGAGATTGAGCTGGAGACAAGCCATGACGGTAAACGAGAGCTCATCTCTCTCTCTATCTATCTCTATCTCTCTCTCCAACCTGTCTGCTTCTCATTCATCTTTCTGATCCTCTCTCTCGTCTTCCTTCTTCTCAGTCCTCTTCCTCCTCCTGTCTCATATCTCCCTCCTGTCTTTGGACCCAGGTGTGCATGGACTCCTGTTGTTTGTTGGCTCTCTGTGTGTGTGAGTGTGTGTGTGTGTATGTGTGTGAGTGTGTGTGTGCCTCCAAACACAGAAGTGCTTTTCAGGCATCATTAAAACTCCTCCGAGAGCATCAAGAACACACAGATCCTGAGACTATTTCACTCTCCCTGTCTAGCGCTCTTCCTCTCTTTCTTTCTTATCCTCTCTATCCCTCTCTCTGTCTCTCACCGGTAGATCACTTCAAACGAGCGCACAACCACACAATTAATGCCGAGTGTGGCACTCTCCTCTCTGCCCCATTGTCTTCCCACACACGACAGCCGAACAATAATAAGCCCTTGGGAAGGATTTGCTTTCATGCCGCTCAATTCCCTCAGATTTACAAGCTTTTGTTTTGTTTCTCAAGCTTTTGAGAGGCCATCTGATTGGGTTTGGGAGCAACAGTTTTCTCCCGTATTAAAAAGCTGTTGATTTTCTGGGGGCGTGATACCTCAAGACAGTTTGATTTGATCTCAAGGCCAGACAGCACACATCCTAAGCAATGTAAGGCTTTAGTGCTACAGCCTTTTATCTTCGGAGAGGGCTCAATTAGTCTCCAGAGAAGAGGAGCAAGAGATGCAGGCACGTTTCTGTCTGAATTGTCAGCCCACTACTGATCTATTTGTGGTGTGTTTGAAGTTGTAAACATATAGGTTTTCTTTTCATGCTCCTCTCTGTCTTTCTCTCTCTCTCTCGTTTCCTTTCTTACCAAAGGCTTCCCACTGATTTCTCTGCAATCTATTTCGAGACACACTTTTGTTTTCAATCCTCAAGAACAGAAAGCTGGAAAAAAGATCTTGTGTTGCTGGTTAAATTGGAGCTATTGACAGTATAGCTACCATAGCTGATATATCATTAACACCACTGCCAGTAGACAGTGGAATGGATTTCTATAGAACCATTACAGTGTTTATAGTCCAATAGTCTGCAAGTGCTTCTATACTGAGATGACAGTGACAGTGATGGCATGACAGTGAATTCATGTCAGGAACAATGATGAGTGTTGATGTCTAACCTGTTGTTAATATACATCTATTTACACTCTATACACTTAGTTATCACTACTACTTTGCTGCTTATTATAATCTAATCTATAATGTAATTTCACCTGGGCCCTGTAACAGATATGCTGGCTGTCGGAGACCCCAACCAGTCCACCATCTTGGCTGCGTCCGTTGCAGGGGGCATCGTGCTGCTGGTCCTGTTGGTAGCGTGCTTCGTTGTGAGTGGAAGGTAAGTGGGAGTCTCTTTAGCATCGAGGCATTGGATAGGTGGCTTGGAGCAAGCACTGTCCCCTGCCCTTTATGTTAAGAAACGTATCAGTCAGCTAATGATCGCTTTGTGTGTGTTTTGGCCTTAAACAAGCACAGGTCAGTGCAAATGCAGAGCGCAGAGCGTTTAACCAGCGCTCATCTCTCAGCTCAGTGTTTATGGACTGTGGGAATTGCGGAGGTGCTCGGTGGTGATGTGTCATTATGTAGGTCGGTCAGGCTGAATGCTGTGCCTTCGTCAATAAAACAATTTCCTCTCTATCTAATTAACCCCCAACAAGGGCACTTAGAGAAAAAAAGCTGATGTGAGGCATCAGATGTTGAGGCAGGGTGGGGGGGTGTAATGATAGCGGCAGCACATTGGAACCTGAGGTATGAAACGCAGCCAATACTGTAGATTAGCATGTCTCATAATTTATTTATACACTGATTTCACACAAGGAGGATGTGGAACATGGAAAATGAAATGCACTGGGAGGAATGCCTGTGTGTGTGTGTGTGTGTGTGTGTGTGTGTGTGTGTGTGTGTGTGTGTGTATGTGTGTGTGCATGGGCATGGAGGCGTGCCTGGGGGGAACCACACACAATGGATCCGACCAGAGACCCTCTGGGAGCAGTTTTCTTTCTGTTCGCTGGCAAGATGAAAGTACAACACTCGAAAACAGAAAAAGAAAAGCATCATGAAAGCGAGCAAGGAGGTGGAAGAACAGCATGCACGGTAAAAGGACTAGAGGTCACCTGATAGAAGCTGCTGATGAAGAGGGCCAAGAGTGGAGAGGTGGACTTTGAAAATAAGGATGTTATTGAGGATGGAGCTGCATTAGAGACAAGCCTGCTTTGGTTATACAGCATCTTAGGCATCAGCTTTGTGCTTAAACAGAAGATTAGATCGACTGTCTCTCGCTATTTGTGTGGTGTAGGTGTATGTATCTTTCTGTTTCTATATGTGTGCCACAGCATCTGTGTGTGAATCTGAAATATGATTTTTATTTAAATTACACAATGTTTATGATTCTGTGTAATTTCTAGACATTCATGACAGAAAGTGAATGCATGTGCTCCCCCAGCTTTATGCTTTATGAAAATGCCACTTTGGTGCTTGTCTGTGTTCTCTTTGGAATGCAGTGTCGGCCGTGTCAGTGTTAATTCCCTCTGACACTTTCTGAATATAGAAAGGAAGCCAGGGCTATCATAGAGAGGGCAAATGTAAACACTTTAATCTTATCCAGTCCTGTGGCACCGCTCACAAGCATCAGCCAGCCCCTACTGGCTTTGTCTCCAGTCAACCACTGGCTTGCTGGTGTGTGTGTTTGTGCGTGTGTGTCGTTGTGGTTGTGTGTGTGTGTGTGTGTGCGTGTGTGTGTGTGTGTGTGTGGCCTGCATAGCCTGCGAGTGTGCGCTGGCAATGGAGGAAAGGGTGCCCTCAGCCTACAGAGTACTAGAATTGACAGTTCTAGGTCATTGATTCCAGATTCTTGCGTTATACAAGCTTCTGCACTGGGGAAAAAAGTCACTTCTGTACTGTGCACGTCAACTGTATGACTCTTTGCCCTGGTCTTACGCTGTGATTCTACAGTCAGAGGCCCACTTGGATTACTTCCACAGTTATGAAGTCTACACTATCGCCCAGAAACTTTTATGAACTTTGATGACTGAATAACAAATGTTAATTATGGTGTTAATGGCTTTTTCCCCATCAGCACGCAAAATGTGTGATTCATATAAATTTCATTTCCTTTTCATGCCTTAGGACCAAAGTGACACAGCATAAAACTGGATAAACAGTTAAATAAACACTACATGCTCTGATGCCAACATTTTAATGATTGCAGGACCTGGCTTGATTGGTTCTGTTTAACATTTCATTTCTTCAGAAACACACAGTATTTCTGTTGCTCGTTGACTTCAGTCCTAATCTAAACCTGCCAGTGGCTGATATATTATCATTGCACCACAGTGAGATAGACTGGTGAATGGATGCTTTGAATCCACATGTTCTGGTTTGTATTTGACTTCACAATGAGAAACACATTGTGCTTATAGCAGAAATTCATTACTCCCTCATCGCTCGACTTCACCACTGATGTTAGCTGCAATGACTTCACCACTGATGTTAGCTGCAATGACTAAGCTGCAGTGTCCTTTGACACTGATTACCAAGAATATCGGCGAGAGGAAATTTTTCCATTATGGCGTGCTGTGTCAGGCCATGATGGGTACATGCCATAGGGAGCAATTAGTCAAGGACAAAGGGAAAACTAACAGAGAGAAACCAGCTGGAATGGCCATCGGAAATGGAATGTAGTGATGCAACGTGTGCACTGTGGTCCTGAACATGCGCTGGGCCCTCCTGTCCAGCAGTAACTTGGCCAGCACTCCAGGTAGGCAGGGAGACAGGCAGGCAGACGGGCACTCATGATTGGACCCTGACCATGTCAACAGATGGCAGTTAGTTTGTCACTCTACCTTTTCCCTCTTTCTTCCTGTGTCTCTCCATCTTTTTTCAATTTTTTCTTTGGGAAAAGCAATTAAAAATATGGCAATGTTGAACTAATTAGGCTCCGGTCCCCTCCGTCGCTTCTGCACTCGGTCCCCCAGCAGGTTTGCCAAATGCCTGCACGAGATAGCGCTCACAGGTGTGCGATAATCGGCCCGAAGATGTGCATCATTTGCGAGTCTTAGCTGTATCATTTGCAAGTCTTAAAAGCAGATTAGGGCCAAAAAATGCTCACAGTAATGAAGAAAATTCACTCGATTTTCACACATTTTGATTAGATTCTCTTCAGGCTCCACTTGAAGTCTTTAAGTTTGATTTGAAAGAGAAAAAAAAGTAGAAGAACTGTAACACTGGAAACATTCTAAAGAATACTGTGGAAATCTGCTTCAGCTGGTGTATATACATATAGGTTCTGTGGCCTTATGAATATGCATGTACTCGTGTGTGTAATTGTGTAGAGTTGCTTACTGAGTTAATCTCATGGGCTATATGTTTCCCAACACACAGTATCCCAGCAATTAAACGCACTGAAATGGGCATGGCAATCACCAGCTGTTGGGCTTCAGTGATGACTGGACCATGTACCAGCTTTGTCATGATGATCTGGAACAAACGAGGGGCACAGTGACAGTGTCCCCCAGTTGTACAGATAGTAGATTTTCATGGCTTGCTGTTGTACTGAATACTCAAATGGACTGTCAGCGTGTGTGTGGACAGTATGTGTATAAGCTCTATAGTTATTTTTAGCTGGCCAATTAGCTCTTATCTCTCTGGCCTTGATCCGGTGCATGTCTCTCATGTGAGTGTAGTTCCAGAGCTATCAGTGTGCACGCATGTTTGAGCAGGAGACAGATGGCAGCATGAGCCTGTGATGGTGGTGTCATCACCACACATTGTGTGGTATAGGGGGTATAGGGCCTATGGGTCGTCTTAATGAATCTAACACTAGGTATGGCAGCAAGGAGTGTCACTGTGTCTCCTGAAAGTGTCAAGATCTAAATGAACTGTGAAGTGCATGAGGCTGTAAGGTGTTTCCAGCAGTATTGAGCTTTAAAAAGTATCACCCTCATACACACACAGACAACCACACACATACACACACAGACTCGCTCTCTACTCCTTCACTCACTCCCGCACGTTGAGAGAGACATTTTTCCTCCTATTTCAATTAGCTTAATGAATGCTGACTCCAGGTTTTTAAGTTGATGTTTTTAAAACACCTTCTCGCAGCGGAGAGATGGAGATTTATGACTCCCTCGACCTCATCCCTTCCCTCTTTTATAATTACCCAAAAGACGGTAAATCCATTTCTCATCGTCTCATCACAGGGGAATGACAGGGGAAAGATGCATCATTCTCTAGAGACATCTTTGTTCTCTATCCTTTCATTTCTATCTGTGTCTCTCTCTCTCTCCCTCTTTAGTGCACTCCATTTTTTTCTTCTGTCTCCTCTTGTGTTTATCTTCATCTAACAGATACAGTGGACCTTTTCAGCAGCTCCTCATCAGAAACTCCTCCAGGAGCCTGTTTTGTTCTTTTGTGAAAGCACAGATAAAAGGGGTCAGCTCATCTAAACCATAAACCAGATTTAAGACAGTAGACTCTCACACACTTAGTGCACCTTTGCCTGTCTCTAGCTACCCTGTGTTTCATTTGATGGGGATAAATACCTTGTTCTCTATACAGCTAGCATAAATATTACATTGATTGCTATGTGCTCATTTTCAAACAGGAGCACCACGGGGAGTATTACTGCCATTTAAAAAGCTGTTGTAAGCCTCAAAACTGTAAATAATGCATTAAAAGCTATCACTGCAAGTGATATGTGGACCATCTTATAAATCATGGTAGTTATTGCTGTACGGCACTATTACATATTTATGGGAATAATTAATTCTAATGAATTCAGTGCGCTTGAGATGTTTTATAGATGCAGCCTTTAGAAAAGTGGTACTGAAAAGTCCTGCTATAACACAGGTCATTTGTACCAGTGAATACCACTTTTGTTGGAAGTTATTAATGCAGAACTTTCTTTGAGCTAGTATGTATTTGGATGTGTGTTTCAGTCCCTTGTGTTGGAGATTTTGGAACATGCTTTTTGAAATGAGATCACAGCCATATCACAGAGGCCAACACTTCATTCCCCATAAGTTTTACTACCTGGAAGGAGTGAGGTGGAATGACGTTAAATTCTGATAAACTGTGAATCATACATTTATGAGACTTCCGGCATCTTCCATGGCAATGAGGAAGGCTGTATTTGAGGCTTGGTATTACGTGGATTTCTGAGAGGAGAAAAAGCTCATCTGATCTAATGGGTGAAAGCAGATACATGTTAATTACTCCTCAGATCTTAGCTTGCCAGTGCAACAGAGTGGGATTCAAACGTAATGAAGAGAACCTGCTGGCGATGCCTTTAGAGAATCTCATTAAACAAGGGCTGAAATCACTGCTGGGAGATCTTGGGCTCGTACCTCATTAAAAAGCACAAGAAAGATGCCTTACAAGGGCACAGTCTGTGTACACAACCGCAAACACCAACAGCTACCGCTGACCATGCTGCAGGCTTGTGTCCTTGTCACAGACAAAATTCATACAGATACACACGCAATAGCTTGCACTCAAACACACAAGCATGCACACACACACACACACATAAATACTTCACCTCACGTCCGCTCTTTTGCTGGAGGCCAATCATTTGTTAGTGAAGGCCCAGGGTGCCAGTCCCTCTGTAGAGAAGCTCAGGGCTCTGCTGTATGCTGCTGTTCTTGAGAGGACATCAGTGGATTTGGCCATGGAACAACCAGGAGACCTGGCCTCACCTTGCTCGCACCATTTTATTTTCTTTTATTTTGGAAGAAAATATTTGCATCAGTAATGTTCATAGGATGGATAATCCTCCTTTTCCCATACTTCTCTGCCTGCAAGGATCACATGGGCAAGTCATGTGACAGGCCCATGACCAATTGGGGCTCATTGTCAGTTATCCACATTTCTGAGATGTCAAATGTTGTCAAATGAGTCTGAGGCAAACAGTGATATCAGTTATATCACTTACGGAAAATGAAACCAGTGGATTAACACGATAAGGAGTGCAACCATAACAAGGTTGTTGCGGATTCATACAAATCTGTATTAGTCTGGACATAAGTGGCACTGTTTGTCTGACTTTTAAACACTCCAGACTGTGTTTCTACTGTGGGTATTATTATGAACAGGAGGAAAACAGACTTCTGTCTATGAGTCCCAGCATGCCTATGCAGTTTACCATTTACCATGCCCACAGAGACGGGGGCAAGTGACGTCAAAAATCTTGGATGAGGAAAAAAAAAGAGAGAAAAAAAACCTAGTCAAATACTTTTCCAGATTGCGTACATATATTTTCATTGCAACATTATGGGTTCTAAAATCTTGACTGTGATATCCCATGGCCTGCAGAGTTCTGGGAAGAAGAGCCATGTTATTTTGGAGGCAAGCCCTGGTTTCTGTGGCCCTGCTGTGAGTTGTGCTGTGACTGCATCTCTATTGGGGGGTTGTTTTCAGGAGTTGGGCCTTTTTTAGGGGTGGATGTGTGTTTTCATGGTGGGGAGGAAGTTGGAGTTTTTTTTTGTATTCTTCCTCAAGGTTGAAGATGCACACTTCTGCGTCAGCACTTTTGTTGAGAAGAGATGCCCCCCTACTGACTGCCTCATGCTGGGATGCTGGTTTGAAAAGAAGGAGATGTGTGCGCTCATGCAGGCCTGCACATGTACGCAAGCGTAGACACACAAACACACGCGCGCACACACAAACACACACACTCTCTCTGACACTTTCCACTGTCACAGAAAAGTATTGAGTTTCTGTTTAGCACCACACACAGAGAGAGAATGAGCAGAACAGCACTGGCAAGAGGAGGAGAAAGAAAGAAAGAAAAAAGCACAATGTCAGCAGAATCAAGGCACAAAGCCAGCAAGCTCTAACACCTGCAGGTGGTGACGGAGAGCGGTGGGGAGTGTGCCGGCTGCATGACAACAAAGAGATATAAATTTGAAACAAATAAAAGACAGTGTGGGTAAAGATTCTCCCTGTGTTTACATACCATGGGATACCAAAATAACATACAGTACCAGCAGCCTGGTATGATGATCTGTCTGATGAGGATGGTATGGAGAGATATGCTGTGTATGCTGTATGTCATTTTTGCTCTCATGTATACAAATGAGGGCTTAAAATGCAGGCTGTATCAGTTGTTGATATATCAACATGGAGTTTATTTTAGTTTATTTAAATTTGTGTGCTTGTAGGTAGATGAGATGGAGACTTTACATTCCTCTTTGAACAATCCCCAGCAGACCCCCACACTGTGACAGGGGGAAGTATTTTATCAGCGCGCAGGAGCCGGGAAGCAGCAGGTGCAGGGGGAGGGTTTAGCATGTAGCACCTCAGGGGCAGAGGAGTGAGGGTGGGGGTTGGGGAAGCAAGAGGAGCAGAGTGGGTTAGCAGCTGGGGTAGGGGAGGGGTGGGAGGGTGTTCTCTCTCTCTCTCTCTCTCTCTCTCTCTCTCATCTCTCTGATTACCACATGCCTCTATCAGAACCCCCCTTACCATCAAACACATAGCCACTCACACACTCTCCTGATCCCCAGATTGCGTCCCCCTGTCCCCTGTGTAAGCATGTTCTGGTTAATAGAGCACGTTGTGACCACATGGGGCCAGGTGCGTGTTTGTGTGTGTGTGTGTGTGTGTGTGTGTGTGTGTCTGTGTTGGGGATTTGGGGGTCTTTGTGTGTTAGGAATAGGTACCCAGATGCATGCTTGCTTGAGGGCAAATCTGGGGGTGTTTGACAGAGGTTGCAGGGGTCTCAAGTAAACAGGTGGACCCCCACCCCACCTCCACCCTACCCCTGGGACCCAGACTCCTCCACTCTCCTCATTAAAATCACTGAGGGGAAACCACCCACAAGTACCACTGAACCCCATACTTTCACCCCCCTACTACACACACACACACACACACACACCCTCCAGAAGGGTCCCCTCCTCCACTGTGTAGCCTAAAGCACCCACCCAGCTGTGCCAAGAATCAACAGGATTAGTGAGATGAATAGAATACTTCCCCAATCCCAGCAGTCAGTTAATAAAGCCCTTCGCTAGAGTCCTGCCCTGTGTATTTGTTTCTACATCCCCTCAATAGACTCTAAGTAGGTCCCTACTGAGCCTCCTAAACCCTTTCTCATAGGCCTCTGTCTTTGCCTTCTTTCCTCCCAGGCTGTGTCCTCGCCTTGGGCAGACCTATGCCCCTGTGTTTGTTACATTCTCCAAGAAAAAGAGACGGTTAACCAGCAGAGTTTTTACGGTAGTGTCTATCTCTAAAAGTGCTTGTTTCTGTAAACCCCTCCTGTCCGAGCGGTTAACATCTACAGACCCCCCTTGAAGCGTATTCTCTTAGCTAGCTGGCCAGACTCGCTAACCCCCTGCTGGCTGGGTTGTGTTGCCTGCTGGTTCCTCTAGGCCAACTCGGGTCTGGCCTCATTCCCCTTCCCCAGGCTTTTATTAGTGGGCAGGGACAGCTGACATCTCCCCGTGAAGTCCCCCGGAGATGGAACTCCCCCATATTGATCTGTGATGTTAAAGTCAATGGTCAGAGGTCCGGTCAATTACTGGCTGAATGTAAACCAGAGTGATTATAATAGGACTTTACCCTGCAGCAGCTGCACATGGGTTACTTAGGGCTACAGCAACAACTGGATCAAATCAATCAGATACTCTAGTTTTTGTATATTTTTGGATATATTTGTTTTACATATTTTTCACAGATTATTCAGTGTGGACAGCTTTGTATATTTCAGCAGCAGCTGGGTTTGAATAATTAAATAAATCAGTTGTCTCAATTTTATGTATTTTTTGTATTTCAATATCTGTTTTTAAATACTTAGAAATTATATTATGGTAACACTTTAGATTAGGGAACACATATTCTCCATTAAATAGAAGCTTATTAACATGCAAATTAGTAACATGTCAGCCATTTGTTCGTCATTACAAATCACTTATTAATACCTTATTCTACATGACCGTATTCTACCCATAATAGACTGTTAACTAAGAATTTAATTGCTAATTACTGTTTATTCGTAATTAGTAAGTTGGTTGTTATATATGAATTATGATCTTAATATGCCTTGGTTATGATGGGGCTTATAAGGCAGAAGTACAACAGGAACATTTATTCTCGTTCAGTAATATTTAGAAAAGATGGTGTATTCATCAGAATAAACCCAAAACTGCAAGTACCTAATAAGTCCTGATTATGTCTTTTTGATCGAGAATAACTGTTCCTGTTGTACTACCACCTTACAAGCCCCTTACTGAGTAAAGAATATTGAGATCAAAATTAATATGCAGCAACTATCTTACTTACTATGAATAAACAGTAATTAGGAGTTTATATTGGAGAAGTCTAGTTAATGGTCTACTATGGGTAGAATAAGATCATGCAAAATAAAGGCATTAATAAGTGACTTGTAATGACTAAGATATGGCTAGAATGTTATCAATTTGCATTACTTAGTGTTTCCTGTCAGTCTCCACTTTTCCACCCAGGTCAATGCCAAAGTGTTTGTGTGTGCGTGGATCCAAGCAGGCCCTTGGCCCAATGTGTGAACTCATGCCAAACAAACGAATACCAAGTAAACTAAGTAAGAAAAGGCATATGCCCTCCTCCGTCTCATTGTGACTGAAGCATCTCATTAAAAAGCACACTCGGCATTAATATTCAGCAGCACATTTTCCACTTCATGGTGTAGGTTTATTGAGCCTCGCTCCCTTGGGAGTGGACAGGCATCTCCAAAAACATCTGTTCTCAGATCAGTGGAGCCTTACCTTTGTCTCTCCAAGCTCAGCTCTCGGATGTTTCTGGCTAACTCCATCCGCATACCTATTTTCCTGGTATCCTTTAACAGATTGGAGGGGGATTATATGGCTTGGCAGCACCCTGGTTCTTTTCATAGCATGCAAACTCACTATCTTGCTTGTACTCTTCTGTGAGTGATCTTGCGTGTCCGAGAGTTTCAGCCGAAGGTAGCCACGGATGGAAGGAGCCGACGAATGTCACAGGGGCAGATTAGCGGAATAATGAACACCGTGACCAGGCCGTAAAGAGCCTGTCTTCTGTCCTTGCCCTTTCCTCTCTGGGCTGCTCACGTATTCATGATCTAACGGCTGTGGTCTGTTTTGGTGGTCCTGCAGGGCTTTTTTGAAAACACCCTAGTCTGTGGAGGGGATTGGGGGTCTTGAGGGGAGACCTGGAGGTGATTGGGATCACTGCCCTCTCCCTCAGGAGCAGCTGCTCTGTCTGGGGTGTGTGAGCGTGTGTGTGCGTATGTGTGTGTGTGTGTGTGCGCACGTGTGTATGTGTGTATTTCTACATCCAAGAAAGAAGATGGGGGGGGGGGGGGGGATGAGAGAGAGAAGGTGGATCAGAGTCTATTTGTAGGTGTTAAATCAACTCTAGAGAGTGCCCGAGCTGACAGGCTCAGACTTTTATAAAGTCTGCGAGTGTGAATTAAACTGTCTGAGTTGACTTGACGCCTGTAAATGGAGAGGAAGGAGAGGGATAAGAGCAGGTCTGGAGCATCTTTTTTTTCTCCCCCCCGCCTTTACACTCACTGGGCCTGTCTGTTGCTCCTGTCTGCCCTCAAAAGCTCCTGCTATCACCACTCTCTGCTTCCCCTGTAGCACACCACTCCCAAATGCACTGAGGACCCCCATCTCCAGGTCTCTTTGTAACCTGTCTGTCTGCAGACATAAGTCACCTCATCTTCCTCCTCCACCTCCTCCTCCTCTTCCTCCTCTACTGTGACCATCTTCCCCCCTTGAGCCTTTGGCGCTGCAGGGCTTAATCTGACAGCGCTGTTTAACCGCGTTAGCTCGTTTTATCCCGGGTCACTGTGCCCCGAGGTATTACTTCAGGCAGGAGCTAAGACCCCGGGAGCTTACCCAAAGACTGGACTCTACAGATGTGCCTCTTAGGCTAATCCTGCCCAGCAGAGTCCTGAATATACCAGTTTCATCCAAGAGAGGGGCCGCAGACCTAGAGAGGGATACTGTTTGCGTGTGTATTTTGGAGAGGAGATTGTTTTGACAGACTTGTGTTTTGATTTGTGTGTTGTTGCAGGCACTGTGGATACATAAAGGCCAAGCAGGACCCGGAGGAGGAGAAGATGCAGTTCCAACATGGCCGAGGTACATCCACACACACACACACACACTTTCCCACTGCAGGTACACACACACACACACACACACACAGACACATTCCCACTGCAGGTACACACACAGACACACACACACACTCAGTACACTTTAAAGAGTGCTGGAAATGTCACAGGAGGTACTCAAACATAGGTAAAGATAGATAGTTACCTGCATAGACGCTAACTACAGTATATAGTGCCCAAATCAAATGCATTACTCAGTAGTTCATGAAGGTACCAGTGTAGATAAATGGCCACTTGAACCATGTTCAAATAGCCCACCTCAAGTATTAATGTCTGGTTGTCAGGAGTGAGCTGTCTGAGGTGCGTGGGGGAAGAAGACCACTTAGTAACATGTTCAGCAGTGTGACAAAAAAGCTCCAGTCATCAAGAGTGGTGTGTGTGGTGTGTTTTTGCCCCTGCAAAGCTAGGCCCCGTATCAATTTGTCACGTTAAAGTGATCGGGGGGCGTGCGAGCTGAGGGCACTGGCTGTGTTTGCGGCGGTGTGACAAACGACGCCCAGCCGGCACTCAAGTTGCCTAATGTGTGTGTTGCTCTAATGGCTCCTCTCGCGCTTGCCAGACGCAGGAGCCTAATGAGGTTGAAAACGTGGTGGCAGCCTCCTTTGGGGAAATGGATGACAGCACTAATGAATGATGGAAACTACCCAAATAAAAAATAAAAAACATAACGTCAGCGGGGAAAGCAACTGAGGGGTAAAACAGCCTCTCAGAACAGATGTTGAGTGGCTTCTTTTTTTGTTTTTCTCTTTTGTTGCCGCAGTCAACCTGCCAGGCAGTCGGACTTACATCCACCCTCACACATATGAAGACCCCAACCAAGCTATCCGAGATTTTGCCCAGGAGATTGAAGTATCCAACATCCGCATTGAGAGGGTGATTGGAGCAGGTAAGAGTTTGGGTTTTTTATGCTTGTGTTCCCTTAAACCAGTTGGCATACTGACAATATTTGTAAAGTAGTGTTAAACACATTATAAAATATACAAGACATTTGGGATAACTAAATCTATTCCTCGGACTTGTCTTTGGTCAGCCATTTTCTCGAAATTCTAGTCATCAAATTCTATGTCTGAACAGCTGCGCCTGTAGGAAAGATCTTCATCAAAACACCAGTGTGGCACTGTGTGACTCAGGTCAAATGAATGTCGAGTAAAGCATGAGATAGTGATTCAGTTGGTGCCAAAAGCAAGATAGATTGGCCCACAGCATGAAAGGCCAAGTGCTTTCCCAGAAAGCCACAGTCCTGTAGGGCTTTAATCCTGACTTAATCTGTCACACCTGATGCCACTAATCAAAAAATCCTCAGGACTCGGATTAATTTTATCAATCTGTTAGTGTGCATTTGTGTGTGTGTGTGTGTGTGTGTCTGTGTGAGTGTGTGTGTGAAAGAGAGCCGTATGCAGACACACTTGGGTTAGCTGTGCATGTGTGTGTGTTTAGGTGAATGGTCTCAGCCTTGTTATATGAAACTTCACCTGCTATATCTGTTGTGTATGTGTGTGTGTCTAACTGCTCCCTTTTGTGTTTTATTTATGCCTGTGTGTGTGTGTGTGTGTGTGTGTGTGTGTGTGCAGGAGAGTTTGGGGAGGTTTGTAGTGGGCGCTTGCGTCTACCCAGCAAGAGAGAGATCCATGTGGCCATTAAGAGCCTGAAGGCGGGCTACACAGAGCAGCAGAGACGGGACTTCTTGAGTGAGGCCAGCATCATGGGCCAGTTTGACCACCCCAACATCATACGCCTGGAGGGAGTGGTCACCAGATGTGAGTGGCCTCACACACACACACACACTCTCCTCCTCTCTTTTCTCTATCTCTATCTCTATCTCTCTCTCTCGCACACACACACACAAACACAATGCAGTTAAACAATTTACTTATGTAAAAAAAATATGAAGGTGCAGCTGACCTTCATATTTTGAACAGAACATTTATGCCTTACGGAGGAAAAGCCTTACAAATACTCTTAGAAAACACAGACACAGGTGCTCAACATATGAATACACACACATTCACAAACACACACACTCATATATTCTATCACGGTAGCCTCTGTCATACAATTTAGTCTCCCTCAGAGCCATATTTGACCTGACTGTGAGCTCTGCAAACATACTGCAGTGCAATCGCATACATATTAATGTGTGTAAATACATAACATGAACCAGAGGCGTAGCAACACACACACACACACACACTTAGTTTACCCCTCACCTCGTGAAGACAATAGAATTAGAATTATTCTTTTGGCCGTTTCAAGGGACATCCACTCGATGTGCCTGTACGGGACCACTGAAGCGGCTTTTTTAGCCGTCGTGAGGGCGAAGACAGAAAGAAGGGCTAATGGTGTCGGTCCCCCTTCATTTCATCAGGAAGCTATTTGCATCACAATGCAGGTAGGGAGGGGAGGTAGGGGAACGGAGCAGCGGTGAGTGTGTTTGTGCTCCCAGCAGCTGTCTGTCACGACGCCGGGCTCCATCATTAACACCCCCCATTCATCTTAGCCTCTTAGTGGGCTGATGAGAGCACTAGCGTAATGGCCATAATGGAGGCAGTTGTAGCATACACCACCATGCATACACACACACACGCACACAGGTAGACACACAAAGACATATATGCACACCATAAGGGTAGATTACACTGTACACACACACACACACACACACACACACACACACATGCAAGTGCCCACAAACACATTTCACTCATGGTGTAGACACACAGGCTTGCGCATCTAGCCATGGTAAGATGGCAAAGGTGTGGTGAACATATGGTATTCTTGGTCATTATGGGTAGGCTAATGGCAGGAACAGTTAATTAAATAATTGGCTATGTCTTTTAATGGAACAGGCACGCACACACACACACACACACACACACACACAAGCAATCAACAACTACATGTAACACCCACTGGCAGAACAATTGTGTATCCAAAGTAAGGTCATACATATTTATGTAAGGTTCATACATTTTAATAACAACCAAAAAAAAACACCTAATTGGCCATGGTTCTTTTTAAAAGGCCCATGAATATTCATTTCCACGCATTTTAACAAAGATTAATCCCCTTCAACGTTTCCTCAACACTTCCTTTCCCCTAATGCAAAATGCAAATAGCGTGAGCCTTTCTGTGTGATTCTGTCCATCCACTTAAGATTAATGTTACCTCACTGGAGTGTTTGTCTTCTTCCCTGCCCCTCAGAAGCAGGAGAGGTGGTCTGCTGTGTGCCCATGGGTGCGATAATAAATCTCATTCATTCAGCAAACATTAAGGTTAACAGAGTTCATTCATCAAGTCCCAGAATCCCTCAGCAGCTAGAAGACGCGACTACAGAGAGAATTAACAAATAGTATTATCAGCGCTTGGGCTGTATTGCTGTGGCTTACATAACACACTTGCCAGCAGTTGATGTGAGTACTGAAGTTCTTTGCTAATTGGCTCTTTACATTAGTAAACTCAGCAGAAATATGTGTAGTTTACTTCAGTGGCACCCTGTTGTCACGATAACCTTTACACAGAGTCCACACCAAATACACCAAAGGTACTGAAGCAATAACAGAGAACCAAATAACTGTGAATACTGGAATAATATCATTGACACACCTGTATTCTCTCTCTCTCTCTGTCTGTGTGTGCGTGTGTGTGTGTTATCTATGGTGTTAGATTTATATAGTGACATAATAGGGTAGCTACACAGTGTGCAGTAAGGCTACTCAGTGTACTCTTCGCATTCATATTCATTCATATATGTATTCATTCCTCAGCTAAATTGCTTGTATACTGGGGAGAAATGAAAGCCATGTGAACAAAGTCATTGATAGCACTGACATCGCTGTTGCTTAAGTAGTAATAACAAAGAGCCTTACAAACTGAGAGGCGATAACACATTCATCACTCATAGCACATTAATACAGTTAGCAAACGTGCTGGAAACCTCTCTGTCAAGGTCAGAAGTGCTCTAGATCCAAGCTTTTCCTTCAGGGTGTGCAATCTGAGAGGCATATACACAAACAGACAATAGAGAGGCTGAAATATCAGCTCTACCAAATCTTTAAAATATTGTGTGTTGTATGTGTGTTTATGTGTGTTTCAGTAGGACTGGTTGATTATGGGAAACAAATGATATTCATTTGATCAATATTGAAATCCCTATTGTTTAACACTATAATTCATTAACTGTAAAACAACTCATAATGAAAGTTAAATATATTAAGGTTCAGGTTGAGCTTTGTGCTTGTGATGGAAGGATTGCTGGCTCAATCCCCGACCAGTGGACCATCTGTGTTCACCAGTGGACATTTCTCTGTCTATTTTATGTCAGTGTAACCGCAATGTATCTTTATCTCTCTCTGTGTGCGTGCGTGTGTGTGTGTGTATGTGTGTGTGTCTGATATGATATAATGGCAGGGATAATAACCCATCCATGAGAGTAATTTCACAGCTCACAGCTCTGGCGTGTGGCATACAGCAGGCTGAGGTGAGAGGTCACTGACTGCCTGACCCCTTGATACCCACCCAGCTGTCAATCAAACTCCAAGAGACGATAGGCAAAATGTTTGTAAGTGTTTGTGTGTGTGTGTGTGTGGGGGGGGGGGGGGTCTGTTAGCCCGTGAGTGAATGACAGTGTAATTTTTTTCAGTAACCACCTCAAAAGTTTTAGATGCCAGCTACAGATGTAGCTTGAAATGTGTAAAGACACATGCATCCAATTTAATCATAGTGAAATCACATTTGTTTGTGTGTGTGTGTATGTGTGCATGTGCTGAGGGTTTCTCATGTGTGTAGATGCTTCCATGTAGATTTTCTTTGTCCGTGTTCAAGTTGGTATGCTCGGATATTGCGCTAGCTGATTAAAATCAAATGTGCACACATCCTCTTACGCATAGAACTCTGCCATCCTTTCCCCCACCACATCACACCCCTCCTGTACCCTGCACACCCCCACCCCCATCTCCCCTCAAAGCAAGCAGGAGGAAGCAGTATATCATTACGCTAAAAGGCAGAGGAGCGGACCGCTGATTGACTGCATTGTGATGCAAATTCTTTTTCTTTTATTTTTTTTTCCTGGGCTTGGCCCCCCAGAATAGCACTTTATTCATCACACACACCCCTCCTATCACCCCCTCATCTTCCTGCCAAAAAAAAAAAAAAAACACAAGTCTGCCGTCGCGCCCATTATCTTCCCATTGTGGGGCTAACTGTCGGATTAGCACGCTTATCTTCCCACTGATAACACTCATTCCCAGCCTCCGTCTGTTGATTTGGATTTGGGGTGATGCGTCTTAGTCCGTAGCTCATCTTTTTTGTGTGATTTCTGGCAACCCCCCAATTTAATATGACAGCAGACAGGAGTGTGCTGGATGTCTTTGTGAACACCGAACAATAGAAATAGCAAAGACCTGATGAGAAAAAAAAAAAAAAGAACTTCATCAAACTTGCTCGCTCTGTCAGTCAAGGTCAAAAGAACTTGTGTGTGTGTGTGTGTGTGTGTGTGTGAGTGAGCAGACACTAATGGGAGTATTGTGTGTTTGTCACCTTCTATTGTTGCATTTTTGCCGGCCCCCAAGTTTATGATTGATCCATTGTATTGTGCCCGTTCTTTCCATTATGGAGCCCATTTTCCTCTGGCAAGATGTTGTTCCTCCATTCTTATGTTATAACACATGTAACTACATGGTAATAGACAGTCCACAGCAACCAGATTGAAATTTGGTGCTCATCAACAGAACAGGCTCGTAAAATCAGGGCACTGTAGCACAGTGTGATTGGCACTGCAGTTGCTGAGCTGGTTCCCCTACTGCTCTGAGGTCAGTGTCCATGATGCCGCAGGACAGCATGGCTCGCCTCCATCATCTCCTGCTGATCCTGGATTGCAACTTCTTCTCCCCCTTCGAGCTGATAAGAAGGAGTGCAGAGATAATATCAGCCTTGATTAAAGGCAGTAGCGGCACTAGGGGCCCAAGTTCAGATTTAGACTCGTCTGTGGATGGCGGCCAAGCCCGAGTCAGGTCATGAGGATTCACTTTAATCATTACACTCACACACACACACACACACACACACACATACACACACACACACAGATAAACTCACACAAATGCACATGCCCTGCGGCAGCAGAAGAAAGAGAGTAATTATTCTGCTCACCTTAGAGCGTTGGCCAGCTCGTTTGGGGAACATCAGTCAGAGGCGATAACCTGCGGCAGCGGGTGAAGCACTCGTGACTCATCTTCATAATGAACTCATCACAGCGGCCCTACACACACAGTCTCTCTCTCTCTGTCTCTCTCTCATACACACAGAGGATTTATAAATGAGATTCTTGGTTAGGATTAATGAAATAGAGAAAAATGGCTGACCTTTGATGCATTCCATTATGTTTCCTGAGTGTTACAGATGTGGATCTCTCGCTCTCTCTCTCTCTCTCTCTCTCTCTCTCTCTCTCTCTCTCTGTCTGTGTATGTGTAGTGTAATGTAGACCTTACTTTGACTAAATGAAATGACACAGCAAGTTTGACCTATGAAATATTTATGTGTGACGTATTGTATATACACGTGTATGTATTGCACTTGGTAGTGTAGGTGTGTGTAGGGCCACTTTCCTTGCACATTGGCTAAGCTGTGTTATAGACTTACAACTTTTCATTGTGTGTGTGGGTGTGCGCAAACATTTCATATCTATTCATATCTTTGAGAAGTTAGACAACTCTTTTGATAGGTCAAATAACACATGTGCCTTTTTTAGCGTTGTCCTTCCATTCATCCTTTTATGCTTTGACTGCACAGGCACCCACATACACATTTAGGGTTACTGAGACACAAACACACAAAGTGACTCTCTCTCTCTCTCACTCATTCACTCACACACACACTCACACACACACACAGAAAGCCATCAGGCAGGAGCGTGTTGGTGTGTTGCGGTAGGAAGGTTGCTGTCAGAGCGATTTGTCCCGCATGGTTTCCTTTAACACACACACACACACACACTCACACCGCCAGGCCTACCTCTCTCCGACCCTGCCACGGTTGCCATGGGACTGATTGTCCAAAGGCCATGACGAACACAGACATGATATACCCAGAGTGACAGCATGGAGAGCCCATAAACATAAACACAGACACACACACACATACATTGCAGTAGAGTGCCATTAAATGAACACGGGATGTAGATGTTTGAACTAGAGTGAACCAGAGCCTTGTACACTAAGTGAATGCGACAGCAGTGAGCAAGCGCTACCCTTGTGATGGCTTTACATTTCCACGTACAATCAAAGCACATTAGTAACTAGACAGTCTGATTAGAGGCCTGATAGGCTTTCCTTAACCTGTCGCTGTTTTAGCAAGACCTTAGTTTGACCCTTTCACCTTTTGCGAGGTCCCAAAGCATCGACGAGGTGACAGCCCTTTAGAGCACATCTTGTGCTTCGCTTCGCTCGACTCCAGCTGAAGGGCCGTTGTCGTCCTTGTTCTCCTGTCACATCTGCCCCCCCCCCCCCCCTTCCGCCCCTAGAGGGCAGCGTGCCGTGACTGGGGTCACGTCCTGAGAGAGTCAGGGGGGTCAGTAGCTGGGCTGACAGGAGGGCAGCCAAGAGTGGAGCTCAGGGGCTGACAAGGAGAGGAGGGAGAGAAAAAGAGAGAGAGAGAATCATCAAGATTCTCAAGAGTGTGAGGAAGAAGGTGTAAGGGAAAGAGAATCATCAAAGACAGAGAAATGGAGATGCTGAGAGAAAGAGAGGAGTGAAAGAAAGAGAGAGAGTCAAAAGTATGCAATTAAGAGACCACAAGATGAAATGAGAGAACCACAAAACCTGAATGAGAAATTAGAGGAGAGAGACAGAGAGAGGGAGACGGCAGGAAGATACGCCCACATCAATGACAGATGATAATCAGGCTAGATTAACGTTGGCAGCCTCTGCTGTAGCTGTGCATGTGTTTAAGGGGGAGCCGTGGGGGGCTGGTTGGTAGAGGTGGGTGTGATGGTGGTGGTGGTGGAGAGTGGGCATGATTGACAGGCTGTTATTTCGCCTGAGTTTCCAGAGAGAGGACAGGGGTGGGGGGTGTGTTTTAATCACTTTTTTGAAACGCAGGTGTGAAGATTTGGCTTCCTTCCCCCTACCTTTTTTGTGTGTGTGTGTGTGTGTGTGTGTGTCCGCGTGTGCATGGTGTTTGTGTGCGTGCATGCGTGGTGTGTGTGTGTGTGTGTGTGCGTGGTGTGTGTGTGTGCATGGTGTGTGTATGTGTGTGTCAGTGGATGAGGAACTTTCATAATCATACGTTTGCATATTGCATATGTATCTGACACTGTGTTTGGAAAAAAAGACTACAAAAACCAGACTGCATTTGGAGGAGCTGCAGTAGAAAAATGCCAAGACAAGGCAATTACTGTTCAGCCTCTGCAACAGCAGTTGGATTCTCCAAGTGGGCAGCATGGTTGCTTTGTGCCCTCAATCTATCTATTTATCAGTGTGTCCTGATGAATTATGAATCACATGCTTGCTGTGCAGCATATGCTAGGTGCACCATGGGGTGACCTCTTTAGGAGTGTTTTGGGTCTTAGCTTGGATATTTGTCTTACCTTCAGATCTAAATAGAAGTATTAAATATGAGTGGTGGGGGTGAGTGTGTGTTAAGGGGGAACCAAGGGAAGCATGAGGGAGGGGCGTGTGTTTATGTGTGTGTGGGTGTGTGTGCATGCATCTGCGTGCGCGTGGGTGTGTGTGCAGTAGTAATAGTGTGTTGAGCACACTGTAATGAGGTGAGCACTTTCTCCCATTAGTAGGTTTTTTTTCCTTCGTTTTTTGTCACCTTCCTCCCCCTCTCTCCTCCCCTCCTCTCTGCAGTGCTATTCATCTCTGAGAGCACCCCCAGGACCCCCACCTATTTATTTCATTTGCCATCCCTCTCTTTTCCCTCTCTTTCACACACTTTTTTTTTACCTCTCTCTCTCTCTCTCTCTTTTGCTCTTTCCATCTCCAGCACGGTCCTTTTACTCACAATACCTGTTCTCTCGGTCCCTCTCTTCTACCCCCACACCCCTGCTCTGCCCAGCCGTTCCAGTTCTCTCTTTCCTTACCTCCCCCCATTCCTCTCCATCACTCTCTCTTTCTTTCTCTCTCTCTTTCTCTCTCTTTTTCTCTCTCTCTCTCTCTGTTGCACTCCTGTAGGAGCTCATTACCATGCATGGTATTTCTGGCTGGAGATATTCTCTGCGGACAGCTCGCTCTAATTATCCTGCTGACGGTTATTGAGAGCTTTGATTAGGGGGCTGTCAGTATGACTAACAGGCAGCAGGTACAGGGGGAAAGGAAGGGGGACAGGGACAGGCAGGAGGGGCAGGATGATGCTTGATGGAGGGGACACAGGGTTGGGTCCTCTCTCACTCTCTTGGACTCTCTTGCCATCTTTGTGGACTTGGAAATTCATTAAATATGAGACAGAGGCAGCTTTTCTCGTACTGTATATTCCTCTTTTCTCTCTCTCTCTCTCCCTCTCTCTCTCTCTTTCTCTCGCATTTTTGCTGTGCCAAGAGGAAACTGATTATAAAAGCTGTTTTTTCTTCTCCCTCCCACTCTCCTTCACATCTTTTCTCTGCCTGTCCTCCCCTCTCTCTGTCTCTCTCTCCCTTACTCTCTCTCTTTCTCACTCCTCTGCCTTGCCCATCATCCTTTTCTCCCACTGTAGGTAAGCCAGTAATGATCATAACAGAGTATATGGAGAACGGCTCGTTGGATACCTTTCTAAAGGTGAGTTGAACGCAGCTGTCTGTGGTGCGGAACAACCCTAATCACCTCGGAAAAATCTTTTGTATCAATGAAATTTTCAAACTCACACACACACACACACACACACACACAGTTTTATTGCTTCCTCCCAGTTTCACGTCCCAGCTCAATCTGGCACAGGAAACATTGGAGTGAAGGAGAAATGGCGTGAGAAATAAGACTGATAAAAAGAAGGATAGATGACAAGAAGATGATCTCGTCTGAAAGTTTGCCTTTCCGGGCAGAGGGCCATAATGAAACGTCATAAATATTTCCCATAGCTCACATGAAAAGCCAGGGGGATGGCGGAAGCTGTGCAGTGCACAGAAATGAGCCAGAAAGAGAGGAGACTTGTTTAATCAGCAGGCTCTTGATTTAAGGATCACTCCCAGACTGGTAGAAAGAGCTTATCTGTTCACAGTGACTTCTAAGAGGGGAGGAACTGTAGATTTTGTGTAGCGAGTTCAACACTTTGATCCACATTTTGCCCCATTAATAATTAGTGTGACTACTGCAGCACAGATAATGGAAAACAAAACATCTGTTTGATCAGTTTGTTAATTTGCAATGCTGTTGGTTCAGAGATGAGTTCTCTAATGTTGTATGTAGTTTGTTTACAGATAATCACAGATCACATCACTTGAACATGTGAAGACAGATGTTTTTATAAGGTCTAGTTCTGCAACAATAGGTCTAGATGCATGTGTGTAAAGTGACCTTCCTCTGGTGTGGTGGGGCTCTCTCACAGAAACACGACGGCCAGTTCACCGTCCTCCAGCTCCTGGGCATGCTAAGGGGCATTGCGGCGGGCATGCAGTACCTATCCGAGATGAACTACGTGCATCGTGACCTGGCTGCCCGCAACATCCTGGTTAACAGCAACCTAGTGTGCAAAGTATCTGATTTTGGCCTGTCGCGGGTCCTGGAAGATGACCCAGATGCGGCCTACACAACCCGGGTGAGTGGTCTCACCCTACCTGGCAGTGTTTTTACATCCTATAATCCCACTGAGAGCCTTTGGGTGTCATGAAAGGAAATAGTTAAAGCACTGTTGCTTATTAATTTCAAGCTGAATCCACACATATGATCTCATTCAGAGATTTGTCTTGCTCTCTCTCTTACCTCTCTCTCTCATCACGTCTTTCTCAGCATTCCTTCGCTGTGCCCTCTGATCTAAAGAGCAGAGTGGTTTTGTTGGTCATAAGATCAGTCCTGAGGCTTTTCACATGTACATTTTCAGCTTGACTGTACTTATAGGCCTAGACCTTTGTCTTTAATGAAAAGTGTCTAACGAGTAAGTGTCCTACTAGCTCATAAATGATGTTTGTTATGTAATGTCTTAGATGTACTCTATACCTCAGAAAGGCCTAAGGCGGTCTAGTTCCTCTGCAACAACTGGTAAGAATGCCTAGTTAATGTTGATGTCACTGACCTTGAACAATAAATGACAACCCACGCAGTACTGTGAATTGATTAGACACAGAGCTGAGTGTGTGTGTCATTGCCCTCAAAAGAGAAGTTAACTCTTTTCTCACCTTCAGTTGACAAGGGTTGAGTATGTGCAAAAAAGGTATTGTGTGTGTGTGTGAAGTGTAAAAGAGAGAGAAACGTGTCACTGAGTTTTAATCTTCAGTGCTCTGGAAATCTAATTGTAGTGGCTAGATGTGTAGGCTGTCTTGGACCTCAGTGCTAACTCTGTGCACAAGAGGGATACTGGAGAAGATGTTGGGGGGTTGGCGGGGGTGGTTATGGTGCACAGAGAGAGAGAGAAGAAGGGAGAATAGGACCTGGACCCGATTGCAATCATCAGCTGAGCGAAGACCCCCACAAGCACAGTCATTATCCCAACATGGGCCCATGTAGCCTCCGGTGCTGATCAAATTCAGCACACCCCTCCCTCCCACATTGTCCATGGGTTGGTGGGTGGAGTGGACTTGGTGGTGGTCTGTGGATGGAATTACATCCTTCCCCGCTCCCCCGTCACCCCCATCCCCCACCATCACTCCAGTCCACCCCAGCGGTGTGCAGTCTTTGTGGGGGGGGGGGGGGCTCAGAGGATGGAAGAGGTAGGGATCAAGAGGAAGAGTAGTACAAAAAATAGTACAACAAAACACTGCCTCTGCAAGAAAGTGGCTCTCAGCAGGATTCACTTGGCTTCTCATCATCCTCCAATATGGAATTGGTTCACCACACAGGTGGGATAGCAGAGAGGGGGGAGGGAGGAGTGAGAGGGATAAATAATTCTCCCATCCTGTTACACAAAACTGTTTACGTTCTGACAGCAGAATTGCCCCTTATGTACATATGTATTTGAAATGGATTTGGGTCTGGGTCTCCCAATTTTGTCTTCACCCTGAGAATTTGTGTTTTTCTCAAAAGCTTGCTCTGTCCAGGCCTCTCCTATTATAACCTCCTTTAAGATGACAGCTCTCTCCCCTGTCAACAACTAAGTCAGCTACCTGTCACTTGTTGGCTCATGTGCATTTCACCTGTTGACAGGTTAAGCCATGTTCCGTCTTGCGTAAGAAATCCCTTTGCCACTGACTAGAATATAAATGTGGAAGTAGGCTGGAATTGAATTGGAGTGTAAGATTCTCCATTGTTTTTACAGGGGGGGAAGATACCCATCCGCTGGACTGCACCCGAGGCCATTGCCTACAGGAAGTTCACTTCAGCCAGTGACATTTGGAGTTACGGCATCGTCATGTGGGAGGTCATCTCATACGGAGAACGACCATACTGGGAAATGTCCAACCAAGATGTGAGTACACACACACACACTCTCTCTCACACACACACACACACACACACACACACACACACTTATGCAAACACAATCAAATAGTCGTACATACCAGCTTTACAGGCATTCAACAGCCTATGGTCTCAATTAGTTTCCGAACAGAGATGTTTGGATCTATACCTGTGTGCACACGCTACAGTCAGACACAAAAGACAAACACAATGCCGTAGCATAGATGCCTCTATCATCAAGCACAGATGTCAGGCCTTGCTTGATATAGTACAGTGGTCCAGCCAAATTTTAGAACATGAGTTAGATTCCTGTGAACTCTGAGTGGCACTCAGTGTCTGTAAGAAAAGCAAATGGAAACCAAATGGACACACTGGCTCTGATCTGTGGCAGCTCATCCATAAGAAACGACAGCAAGACCGCAAGCGTTCCTTATATGTCTTCTCATATGTAGGTGATATTGTTTCTCTCTCTCACCCCCTCTCTGTCCCTCACTCTGTCTCTCACTTCCTCTCTTCTCTCTTATTCTGTCGTTTCCTTGAAGCGCACACGTGCACACTCCCAGCATACTGTATATTGATTGCACTAGCAGAACTCAGCGTGTCCTCCTTTCTCACGTTTGATTGAAACTTCATGCCACAAGCTGATCCAATTTTTCTTTTTTTATTTTGACTATGAAAAAAACACTGCTCTGGCAACACACATGTAGACAGACACACACACACACATTTGCACACACACATGTAGAGCTGTACAGTAATAGAGCTGTCCTGTTGAAATACTTCTGTGTGTGTGTGTGTGTATGTGTGTCTCACAATCCTTCTCCGTCACTTCGCACAAAGGTAAAAAGATTAGACGCATCTGGAGATGGTGAACGCTTCCAGACTTCTATCCACAGAAAGGCTTTCATTCCTTGCCTTTCTTCTTCTTCATCATCTCCTTCTTCTTCTTCGTCTTCTTCTTCTTCCCCCTGCCTTCTTTCATTCTCATCTCTCTCTCTTTCTCTCTCTCTCTCTCTGTTCTGGATTTCTTTCCACATCTGAAGCTCAGCTCATTTATTTATTTGCACCCTGGGAGGCCTCCTCTGCCAGGATCCTTTTTTATTTCCCCTCCATCAGTCTTGGCTAAAGGGAAGAGATTTGCTGGGATGATGTTGGATGGCGGACTGTTCCCATCTCAGCAGGGACAGAGAGAGCCATAGCACACCGGAGAGGAGGCGTCATTTTACTTATTTAATCACCATGGGTTTAGAAGCACCCCAGTTACATCTCCAAATAAGCCCTCTAGACACACACACACACACACACACACACACACACACTTTATGGGCATCTCTGGTAGAATGGCCCTGCTAGGCACTGGTTGGGATAATTTGAACATTTGCATCTGGTACACTAATGACCGTGTCAGTCGGCTGAAATGAAACACTGCTCCTTTGGGCTGAAGCATCAGTGGTCTGATAGTGAAGACCACTTTGAAGTCACTTTTTTCCCTTCTTTTTGATTCTCAACTAAATGTTTTCCTCTGAAACTTAAGTATGCAAAGAAAAATAAACAATGCCTTTGCCCCAGTGAAATCCCTTAAAATTATAGTATTCTGCTATAGGAAAACCTTGCAGTGTGTTGCATAATGAAATGTGATGAAATTCTATGAACCACCTTAACTTGTTAGACTACTGAATGTTTGCTGTCTTCAAATGTTTGTGGTTTGTGGTGGTTGTGGCTAGGTTGCAACTAATCTTGCACACTGTAAAAAACTATATTTAATGCTTACTTCACTGTAAAAAAAATGAAATTGGTGGATTTGGTGGAAACTTGTTGCTTCAGTGCAGCTTGTGCCTATTCCCTGATAACGGCCATTGCTCTGCCCCCCTGCAGGTGATCAAGGCCATAGACGAGGGATACAGGCTGCCAGCGCCCATGGACTGCCCTGTGGTGCTGCATCAGCTAATGCTGGACTGCTGGGAGAAGAACCGCAGCGAGCGGCCCAAGTTCGGCCAGATCGTGGCCACCCTGGATCGCCTGATTCGCAGCCCCAGCTGCCTGAAGCCCCTGGCCAACAGTGCCCACTGGTGAGTAGGGTATGGGCTTGTAGTATTCACTCAGTGTAGGGCTGCTCACACCAGCAATGATAAGCACTATTACTACTATAGGAAAGTGTCTCTTCATGTCTTCATGATATTTATGCATGCATATTCATATACACGTACAAAGTTGTTTTTGCTTGTTGATTATCTTTCCTTCTGTGAATAACCATTTCTTCTTCTGTACTTGCATACTCCCTCTCAGCATACTCAACTCTTTGGAGCCAATCTTTGTACCATCCACATAAACACAATGGAATTCAATGCTTTATCAATATCACATGTTTACATTACATGTTTATGCACTAGTAGATGAGTGGTCACATATTCAGATGCGCTGACTCTTTCTGTAACTCCTCCTAGCGTAGCATAGTGTAGCAGGCAGTCATGTACAGCTTAGCTTCACACCCACTCTGTTCTTCTGGAAAAAATGAACCCAAATTCTGACCTCAACTGAACTGGTGTCTGTGCTGCCTGCTCCACTCCTTACTCTCTTTAACTCCCCCATCACCTTTCCACCACTTCCTCCCCAGTTCAGAAACCCTCAAATCATAATGCACTCACACATACACATACATACACACACACACACACACACACACACACACACACACACACACACACACACACACACACACACAGGAGTGTTGCCTGCTACACTCCTGATTCCCACTCCAGTCCCACTTCCTCTCCAGTTCAGAAACCTCCATCAATCACACACACGCACACACACACACACACAAGCCCCTCCCTCATGCTTCCTCCGATTCCCCCTCTATGTTCTTCTCCATTTTGCTGCCAATGTACCACTAAACACCTCTGTTCTTGCTCTTGCTTACGTGCTGACCCTCAGGCAGGCAGGCGTTTGACACCCTCCAAACCTTCTCCTGTAATACCAAACAAATGAAACTGCCTGCTTTGTCAGCTGCCTCATAGGCTGTTCTGAGTGCCTGGGTCAATTGAGAAACCAGTGAACCATAAGAGAAAGAAAAAGAGCAGCACCGAGACATTCGGAGGCCATCTTGGCTCCGGTTGAGTCGAGATGCCTTGGGTTAGTGTTTTGAAGAGCGTGGTGAAGTCCTGCGGGCGAGAAACGCAGCTTTGAATCAGACACGAATTGTACGGCAATACCGGGGAGGGGGGTGGGAGTCGGAGAGCGTTGGGGAGGGGGGTGGAGGTGTTGATTCACACAGTAGAAACAAATTGGCTCCAGACAGCGGACTCCCCGCTAACCTCAACCTAAGCAGTCACCCACGTCTGTTTCCCCTCTCTGTGTAGTGCTTTTAAGTACTGTGTGTGTGTGTGAGAGAGAGAAAGAGAGAGAGTGGGTGGTGGGTAGTGAGGGAAATCTCATTGCTTGTCTTTCCCTGTACTTTCCACAGAGTTGCTACTCTTCTCCTCTTAAATAGGAAGCAGATGGTAACTGTGGCTCTAGTGTGTGTGTGTGTGTATGCATGTGTGTGTGTGTGTGGTTGATACTCCATCATAAAAAAGAAAAAAATATTCTGGTTTTACTCCACCATCATGACAAAGCTTCCCTCACTAAGTCTAGACTTTAGTCTAGAATTTAGAACATATAGAGAGTGTGTGTGTGAGTGAGTGAGTGAGTGAGTTTGTAAGTGTGTGTTTGCAAGTGAGAAGCTAGTAATGGTCTGTAATCAGGACTGCTGCTTGATCCAGGGGGCCGTGTGTCAGCCTCTTCCAGCACAGGCAGCTGATTATTCTTGACAAGCTCCTTCACCTCACGCCCTCTCTTTCTCTTTTCTCCTCTCTCCTTCACCAGCCTCCCTCTCTCTTTGCCCCTCACCTCATGCCCTCTCTTTCTCTTTTCTCCTCTCTCCTTCACCAGCCTCCCTCTCTCTTTGCCCCCCCCCTCTCTCTCTATGTCTTGCACCCTCACTTTCCTTTTCTCCCTCCTATAACTCCTCCTCTCTTCTCTCCGTCTCTGACTGTCTCTATCGCACTGTTTTTCTCTCTCTCTCTTCCTCAGTCTTTCTCTCCCTCCTTTTCTGCTGTCTCCTACCTGCAGCACAGATCAAGGCTGTCTTTTTGGCCCAGAGGATGAAGCAGCCCTCTGATTGGTTAGCTGTAGGAACTCACTCACCATGTGGTTTCTCCTCCATGAGCCAAAAAAAAAGAAAAAAAAGAATGAAGGGAAAATCAATCTGGCCTCGTTTTGATTTCAAAGCAGTGAACTCCCAGCGCCTCTCCAGTCGTGCTGCGGCTCAGACAGGAGGATGGTGTGTTTTTCTTCTCCTAAAGAACTTTTTTTTTCTTCTTGCTCAGCGCTGGTGGCACAGGCGTCACTGTGTCAGATTGTCACCGCAGTGGTCGCTCGCTCAACCAACTCACAGAGTATTTATTTTGGCCGTTATTGTTTTTTTTTTTTTTCTTTTACATTTCTGAAGACAGGCCTCACCCTGTGGAAAAACACATCACAGATTGTGTGTCCATTCCAGTCAGACAGAGGCTGAACAGCCCTATTGAGATCACAAGCAAAGAGAAATTATCCCACATTCCAGTAGTCCTGTCCTAATAATGTGACAATGTACAGTGTTCACAAAAATGAAACCTGTAGATAAATGCATTGGAAATTAAATTGCATTCCAAGAACATAGCCAGTTCATTAACATTTATGAATATAATGCAGATAAAATTGTATTTGGTATGAGGCCAAATGGACCCTGAGCTGATTTTGGACCTGTTGTGTGCCCACAGGGAGGACCCCCCATCCCCAGAGGCCGGCATCAGTACAGTGGAGGACTGGCTGGAGTCCATTAAGATGAGCCAATACAAGGAGCACTTCACCACTGCTGGTTACGTCACTCTGGACTCTGTGCTGTACGTCAGCGCCAGGTAACATTCTCCACGCTTCACCTCACACACCAATGCCTCTTGACTACCACCTCTGGAATGCACTGGTCTCTGGTCTGTGGTTGGTTGATGAATTTGAAAGATGTTTAATTAATAGATTAATTCCTTGATTCATTTATGCATTCATTGATTACTAATTTGCTTGCTTAGCTTACTTGATTTTGTCTATTTAAACATAGAAACCAGAAAAAGCTGGCAAATCATATAGCAGGAGTTAGTACACTTTAAAAAATAATGCCCCTGTAAACTAAGAAAAATAAGTAACCTGGCTGTTAAGTCAACAGACTGAAACATTAGCTAATAGGTTACGTCAAATAAAGTCAACTGTCTTTATTTGATGTAACTAATTATATAATGTTTCATTCTGGTGAGTTACTTATTTTTCTTAGTTTATAGGGGCATTATTTTTTACAGTGTAAGAGCAAGTGCTTTGCATTCCTTTACCTAAGCAAAGCACTTAACTGACAGAGAAAGACTCTTTATTGTAGAGCTCTCACACATGCAATAGAGTCCTGCAGTCTACAAGTACAGTCTATAAATGTCATGCATAGCCAATCCATACTAGAGCATGGCATTCAAGTGTGTCCATAATAGCTAAGATGCTAATGGATATGAGAGCTTTGCCCTAAAGCCCTTCTTGCTGTCTCCCCTCTAGTGAGTTGGGAAAGTTGGGTGTGGCCCTGGCGGGCCACCAGAAGAAGATCCTCACCAGCATCCAGAACTTGCAGTCCCAGCAAGAAGGGACCCACGTCCAGGTATAACACTCTGCTCCCAGCGTCCCTTCAACCCCTTCCAGAGACACACATAGAGACAGATGAGGGGCCTCTGGGTCTCTTGCCCCCCAGGGAGAGAGAAAGAGATGGGTGGGGGCCTCCAACAACAGAGTCCTTCAGTCTATTCACCCTGAGAAGTTATTATTAGCTTCTCCACAAGTGACCCCTGGAAGGAGGATTGTGTAACTGTGTGACAGAACATCATCTCTAGGACATACCGAAGGGTTGACCTTTTACATCTTGTGGATTTGGCAAATCCAGATTTCAAAAGACACACTAGAACACTTCTCTTTTTTTTCTTTTTGTTCGCTATATGAAGTGGAACACATGGACCAACGCACCTCAACCCGAGGTCAACACGGCACTTTGAAGCCCACTGAAGACTTTGTACAGAAAGAAGACCTTCCTATCGCTCAGAGGAGCAAGGTCACGTCTGCTGGTGGATTTTTAGACAGTTTTGACACTTTCGACACAGATGGTCTTACGCTAAACTAACACAAAGCTGTTGTTTTAAATGTCTTTTTTGGTTTGTTTGTTTACTAGTGTGTATTATAAGGTCAAATAGACGTAACCTGAGAAGATGTGCATAATTATTAAGGTTCACTCAGTGGACTTGTTCTGGTCCAAGTGATGTTATGACCAGAGCAGGTTGAGTATGTTGACCGGAGGACGCAATTATAGAGATCTGGGACAAGATGGTGTTGGCCTTAATAAATCCTCCTGAGACAGAGTGGACAGTTGGTGGACTCTAAGACCTCTCTGACCTTAGCTTGACCACCATATATAGACTTTAACTAGAAATAATAATTGGAGCTCAGTCAAATGGTCATAGATTGATTAGCACGGTATGGAGAACTGTGCAGGATGGCATTTGATGGCTCCCTGCCATTGTGTGTGTGTACCCACGCATGTGTGTGTGTGTGTGTGCGCGAGAGCGTGTTTGAGGACGGAGAGACCAGCACGCTAACGTCAAGGAGGACGCCACCACAACTACTTCTGACTGTGCATCAGACACACTCTTAGAGGAGGCATATGGTGCAAGCTCGGCAAACAAGGATGAGGGGACATTTTTTGCACACACTGACACTGATTGATATCATAGTCCACTTAGATCCTGTTTCTTTTTCAGTGAAGAACCTTTCCTCTTCTGTGTGTTCTTTAAAAGCTTCTCAAGCGGTGATATCTTTTTACTCCCCTACCTTTCCACCCATCTCCTTCTCCCTCTCTCTTTTTTGTCTTTTGCTACAGTTCTGTCAGCCGGTCCCTCCTGTCCTACAGATGTTGGTAACCCTCTGAAACAATCAGAGTTTGTGTTCATGTTTAGCGCCATGTTTAGCTGTGGTGAAAGCCGTACACAAAGCATTCAGACTTTAGCAGAAGCTGTATATGGTTCTGTGGTTGTTGCACATCCAGTATTTATGATAGTGTCATCTGTCTTGCCGTAGTGCAGACTTGTTTGGTCGGTGGAGCTACACAGTATAGAATGTATATTTGTCTTGAACAGTGAGTTGTGTAGTGTAGCTTTCTGCTGGTACCCGAAAGAGCAACGGCGATGCCAATATTATTTCTCTCTCTGTCTCTTTCTCTCTCTTTCTCTCTGTCTCTCACTGTATTACTCTCTTTCTAGTAATCACTCTCTCTTACTCTCCTGTTTGCTCAGTTTTGTGTCAGCATTATTATAAGGGGGTTTTGAAAAAAAAAAAAAGAAGAAAAATACTAAGCTGTTAACGTAGTGGTGGTCGTGTATCGGTATCTCAGAGAAATTGGTTTCATCTGAATGGAAGCTCATTCTCTGTTCCATCTCAAAAGCACAGCTTTGTCTTTCCATAGCAATCTGCACCAGTGATGCTAGCAAGGAAGCACGCCATCCAACATTACCTCACGGAAAACGTAATGAAGATATTGTTTCTTCCCAGACGATAATGAAATACTGGAAATAATATAGTCAACCATTTAATTCCAATTCTCCCACAGTTTAAGAATCATTCATTACTCTTCCAAACAGCCTTCATCATGGCTTTCTTCGTCTTCCATAATCTTTCTCATATAGTCGAAGACATTTAAAGCATTTTGGGTTCACACAGGATATGATCGTCTTTCCGCAAGCATCACTAAACCAGTGGGCCACTCATCTAGTGCTTGGGCCACACCACAATAAGCCATTTTCTGTATGCCATTACAAGCCATTGCAACAGACGTCAGAGTTGGTTATGAAATGAGAAAGATTGTACCTCAGTGTAAAGTTGTACAGTTTTGCTTAATGTATGAACTGGTTTTGTGCTAATATTTTATTATCAGTTTCATTTGCAAGAGCATAATTTCTCTCCCTGTTTTTTTTTTTTTCTTGGTTCGTACCAACTTTGACTTTATCTCTTGTCTGGAAGGCCTGTGGTGTGACAGAATGTAACATGGATGTAGTAGCTTTATAAGAGGAGGGCAAGTTCATTACCTCAGGATGCCTTTGCGGATGCGTTCAGAAATGGTCACTGCCACACAAACACAGTTGATGTCCTCAGATCTTCCTGAGTCTGCATATGGAGGACACTTTGCCAATATATTTTATTTTGAACCACTTTGCCTAATTAAGGTTCTGCAAAGTGTAGTCTGTCAGTCAGAATAAATATTTTAACCAGTATTTAGTACTTAAAGCCTCTCCCCACACGTCTCTCTTTTGAATATTTCAGGAATCACTGTACAATGCAGTTTATTTAAATTAACAATCTGACGGCAATACTGAAAAAAGTCCATTTGATTTTCGCACTGATGGAACAATGATTGATATTTATTTATTCATTTCATTTTAGTGAAGCAGGGAAAATATGATATGTGTATTACTTCCATTAATATTTATAACCAAGAGTTTAATTGAAAGAGCAGGCACCTTTGCTCATACAAATGTGCAATTTTCTTAACTGGCAAATTAGCAGAGCATATGTGTCTATTCAGACTTCTCATTTCCCCTGTGACAACAACAGTGTGAGCTAATTAAACAGGGGAATGCAAAATATCCCTCGAAATCATTGCTATTCAGGCTCCTAGGTATCAAAACACAAACACACATCACTGTTCGCCCTCGTCATGGATTGCAAATCCTGCATAAACAGGAGTGCCAAGAAGAAAATAAATAAATGTTTGACTGGGGGAACTGCAGAAAACATGTCTTGCATTCACAATGCGGAGTAAACAAATAAGCAGAATACACTTCAGATTTTATTTTTCCCTTATAGGTGGGCTTCTGTGCAGTTTTACAGAAAGTTAAGAAAAGCCGTGAATCAGTGGGAAGTCCTGTCATATTATCATAATGTTATATTTTTATTTGTAATATGTTCAGATCAAATCAGAATATATACTGCACTGTTTCACAAGAATATAAAAAACAGAATATACACAATCAGTAATATTAGAGTCTGGGAAAGGATTATGGATTAGTTATGGATTGTGTGTGTGTGTGTGTGAGAGAGAGAGAGTGTGTGTAGTGTTAATCTATCGGAAAGAGAGTGGTATGCATTTTAGTTGGAGTTTTGTGTTTAGGCTGTGACAGTCCGAGCCCCTCCACTCAGCCCCAGGTGGTCAGCACTCGTATCTACAGTAGGTCAGATCCCACAGTTGGGCCACAGCTTTCCATCCCACTTCCACTACTTGGCCGTTTTGGATTTTCATTTGTACTTTGTGGCCATTTGTTTACTTGTTGCAGTTTCATCTAAGCTCTTGTTAAAACTGTACGCATTGAAATCATCGTGTCTAATAAATATGCTGATATTTTTAATTTCTCACCTTTGAGACTGTGTGCTTTATTTCAGTGTTACAAACAAAACAAATCTTCATATCTAAATAGCAAAGTATTCATTGACTACTTTATTCTGCCATTAGGAACCAGTGCTGACATGAAAATTCCATGCGTTAATGCACAACTACACAAAATTAAATGAGCTATGTGTAACAGTTTTTTAGGTTAAAATATCTCCCAAAAATACCAAGAAGTAGCAAGCACAATGTGTTCAAGATGACTCTGAATCAAAAATATTTCACAGTAACTACGCAGCAGCTTTAAAGGTGTGGGGTTAGGCACAGCAGTTTAAAAGTGTGGGGTTAGGCACAGCAGTTTAAAGGTGTGGGGTTAGGCACAGCAGTTTAAAGGTGTTGGGTTAGGCACAGCAGTTTAAAGGTGTGGGGTTAGGCACAGCAGTTTAAAGGTGTGGGGTTAGGCACAGCAGTTTAAAGGTGTGGGGTTAGGCACAGCAGTTTAAAGGTGTGGGGTTAGGCACAGCAGTTTAAAGGTGTGGGGTTAGGCACAGTTTTAAAGCAGCTATATTTGAGCTGTAAGAACAGTATGGTGCATTGCAGAAGATAAATATTTGGAATTAGATTTACAGGAATTAGGAAGGGGAACATTGCAGGTTTCTTCCTTACTTTCTTTCTTACTTTCTTTCTTTGTTTTTTCTTGGAGCCACGTGCATTTTCCAGCAGATGCCTGTGAGATCCATACTAACAACTGCTAGGCAGAGCTCTTTGCTATTCCCACCATGTACCTCCCTGCACGGGGACACCATCTGGATGATCTCCACTGTTCCACATACACACACACACACACAGAAACACACACACACACACACACACACACACGCTCGCACATACATCCACACACACATGCACATACATGCACACACACTCAATACTTACCAAGCATGGCTGAGTAGCCTGCACCATTATTCTCACACCAACAAGCATGTGTGTGTGGAGGAGCCCAGAGCAGTCAACACACATCAGGCATCACAGGCACTTTGATACAGCAGGGCCAGCAGTTTTGGCCAGGAGGAGAGCATGTTGTTGTGAACCCTCATAATGCATAAATGGGCTGTCACAACACAAGTAAAAATAGGGGACTGTGTGTGTGTGTGTGTGTGTGTGTGTGTGTGTGTGTGTGTGCATGTTTATGTGTGGTGTGACAGTTTCTGCATGTGTGGTGTGTGTTACACAAAGAGGTAAGAGTATTCACATCTGTATATACACATACCCATAGACACAATAAGTATATTTGTATTTGTGTGTATGTGTGTGTGTGTGTGTTTGTGTCTCAGTGCTTCTTTGCAAGCATGTGCACGTGTGCCTGCAAGTACGTGGGAGTGTTTTTGTGCACAAAAATGTGATCCCATGCATGAAGCCGTTTAATCAAAAGATTAATGACCGCGGACATCAGGCTACGACTCCTTCTGGAGGAAGCAAATCAGTCAGACGAGCAATTAGGCATGTGCCAAATGATTCTTGAGAATGCAAAAACATCTCTGTTGCCTTTCCTCATGGCTGACCCTGAGAAGAGACAACAACCTCTCCTGTTGATTATGATCCAATTACCCAGCCAGCTGGGGCCTGCTGACTTTCAAATGAACCACATTATTTTTTTCATTTTCTTCACATTTCTATTATTATTTTTTGTAATTTTTGTGTATATATATATATATATATATATATATATATATATATATATATATATATATATATATATATATATAAACATATTTATTATTATTATTTTGTTCCAGATTAGAATGATTCGAGTGCCCTCCATCGGATTGGGAGGGTGACTGACTTCCTTACCACAGCTATGTATGGCATCCATGTCAGTGTCTGGACGTTTCATTTTCTCTGCCACTGTTGCTGTAATAAAGGAGACGATTTAATTAGGATTGATGTCTGGTGCTCGGGAATGAAAATGGGAACCTGTATTAGGTGAGAGTGTGATGGGTGCAAGGCAAACATGCTCTTTTCCCATTCCTCCTCTCCTCCCTCTCTCCTTTTCCACAATCCCCACTTCCCCCATTTCTTTTGCTTCCTTTCTTTCTACTGATGCCTGACATACAACTCACACTAGAAAAAATACCCTCTATAATCACTGTTCCACATAATGTCTTGCTTGATTGTTCACACCTGCTTGGAGCATGTCATGTAGACTCTGACTGACTGTGCTCAGCCTATCACATGGTCGGGGAGGACTTAGAGGCACCTGGTTTTCGTGCGTTGGGCACGACAGAAAGCAGAACATCAATTCACCAATAACTGCCACCACCACCAACCTCCCATACACCCTCACACACACACACACACACACACAGAAAGAAACACACACACACACACACACATACCCCTAAATTGCCCCTAATGGAGTAATTAAGAAGTAATGGGAGATGTAAAGTTTTCCCATCTGTAGTGTGGACACCACAGAACACCAACATCGAGCAAAGGGCTGTGGATTTGCACCTCATGACGTTAGCCCACTGGCACAATTATGTTTGGAGAGCAACGTTATTAGAGCATTGCGTTTAAGAGAAACAGTAACCAGGTCTCTCTGTGTTACTAAAGCAGACACTGGCCTTGCATCTGAAGCAAAATATTTGGAGGGTATTTGGAACATCAGATGCCAGGGATACAAAGACACATCTAGAGCACAGGTAGCACAAAAGGATTAAGAATAGAGATTAAGAATAACATTTGATTTTTCTTATCCTGGTTTATCCCACTATATTTGTCTTTCCTACCTACCACCTTTCATTAATCTCCTTACAGTGCATCTCACCGCAGTTTAGTTTGTGTGTGTGTGTCTGTGTGTGTGTGTGTGTGTGTGTGTGTGTGCAGACATGCTCATGTGTGGTTTTCCATGTGTGTGGATTTGTGCATGTGTGTATAATGCATGTATGCGTGTGTGTGTGTGTGTGTGTGTAT